>JAQSNX010009128.1:0-10798 GCA_029532605.1 Oreochromis grahami
GGGACATCTCAGGCCCTCCAAGGTTTGGAGGCCTATCTCTCCCCCACCACTTCCCCTGCCGGTGGTGGACGCCCTCAGACATCGGTGCATTGGTGGTTCTTTGTGTCCGGGGGGTGGGCGCCCGGGTACACACCAGCTCACTCCTTGGCGGCTGCTTATCGGGGCCTGGAGCCTGGGGCTCGCTTGGGCCACTTCGGAGGCGGGGTGACTCAGGCACAGCTGGCTGCCGGCGGAGCTCACGGGCACGCCACTGCAACCCCCCTGGCTTCTGCTCGCGGCTGCTGAGTGACCCCTCATCTGGGACTCTCCTCAGCTCTTTCTGGGATAGTGGCGCGGCTGCCCCTCTGTTGGTCTTCCTTGGTCTCTTGTGTTCTGGGGGCCTCTGGACGTCTGGAGTTTTGATCTCCTCCATACCTGCGTCATGCCCTGGAGGACGGAGCGGTGGCCCCCACACCCTCTAGCAGATCATTACATGAAGGAACCTTTTAAAAACAAGCGCGTTCATGCTCACAGGTGTACACATGGGTGATCACACACAAACTACACCCTTTTTGGCTCTTACCTCAAAGCACACTGTGCGCTGTCGATCTTACGCGCTGCACAATAATGTCTAACATTTAGTATTTACTGTCATATTCCCATAGATCATTGTGATGTTGTTTATTACTCTCGTTTTCTTCTGCTTGCTTTCTCTTTCTTTCTCAACAGGTGATCCAGATGATCGATATATGTATTTTTTGTCTGCTTATTCTGTTGGTTTTTGGTTTTTTGCCCTTTTTCCCCGTCCCTCTTCCCCGCTGTTTTTCTTTCCCTCTTTCTTTCTCCCCTTTTCTTTTCCCAGTTAAGTCTGTCCCGTATTCAGCAAGTGAAAATAAAATAAACAATAAAAGGTGAATCAAATGGACCATTACGGCAAGGCTGGGATGGTCCATTTGGTAAAGTAAATCCGTTGGGCATCTTTCTTCGCCTTTAGACAATAATTCTGATGGCAAAAGAACCAAACGGGACAGGTTAAAAAAAAAAAAAAAAAAGCTTCAATGCTAGCATAGCCATGATCACTGACTTTAGCATGCGAAGACGTCTTAGCATTGGGGTTTGACTGCAGAAATTGCAACTTTGCATTCTTAATAACCATTTGGGCATCCATTGTTTTAATTTGAGTGGAAGGAGAATAAAGTTACTTAGCAAATTTTGCGGCCTTTCGGAGCTCCTGAAAAAACACGATTGTTCAAGCCGCCATCTTGGTGCCCCCCCCCCCCCCAACACCTTTAATGTAGTATTGTTTAATTCTACTTTGTATTGTACTGATGTTTATGTAAAGGTTTGAAAAAAAAAACATGGTAGGTGTGTTTTATCATGATTCATATAACAGTGATGACGGATTTTTAGGCTAATAGTTAGGCTAACACACTTACCTCTCATCTTTTCTTTCCTCACAAAACCGATGACACCTGTCAGTACTCGATCCATACCGGAAACCTGATCGGTACCACGCAAGTGCAAAAGGCCACTACTTCCGCTTGAAGCATTTTACGATAGTTATGGGTCAGAGTATCTGTTAAGATGTTAACAATAATAAGTATCTCTTAAAATGTTCACAGTAGTAAAACATTTCAATATAATGTAGACAGAAACGGGAAAAAAGATAGTTACGGATCAGGACTCCCCGATCCTTACTGCGCATGTGCAAAGTTGGGACCGTACAAATCAGGTCTACCCGATCCGTACCGCGCATGTGCAGATGTTCTCTTCTTCTCCTGTTTCATTTAATGGCAATTTACTCCTCAGTGTACGAGGATACCGCCACTTGCTGACCGAGCGAGTGAGCCCTATTGTAAACTGAACTAGCGTCATTACAAATCATGTTTCTATATGTGTTAAATTTGATTTAGTGATAGTCGAGTGTGTTTATGCTTGTCTGTGTGGAGAGGATTGATTGGAATAGTGATGATGATGTCCGCTATCACTGTCAATTGTCAATAAATGTCAGGGTTCCTGGGTCGTTGACCCAGTGCTTTCAGTTTTGTTCATGTTCAGTTTATTTTGCCACTTCCATGTTCTCACTTCCTGCTTTTCCTGTGTCAGCTCGTCTCGTGTTATTAGCCAGATTATGTTCAGCTGTGTACTCACCGGTCTCTCATTATCATCCTCATCAGTCTGTGTATTTAAGTCCTCTATTTCTACTCGTTCACTGTCGTGTCATTGATGTTATGTTGTTGTTAACGCCTGCGTTCAGTCAGCCAGCCATTCAGCCTTTCAGTCAGTCCTTCAGTCATTCAGTCAGTCGTCCAGCCAGCCAGCCATTTCCTACCTCTGTTCTGTCTGTTCACTCCATCGGCAATAAATACCAACCTTCACCTACCTACCTGTGAGTCCAGCGTTTGGGTCCTCCTTCTCTCATCCACAACACAGATCCTGACAGAATGACACGACCCCGCGTTGTGGACCCAGCGGACTCTGAACCTTTTGAGCGGCAGGAGGCAGCGCTCCTTCGCTGGACGGAGGAGCTTAGAGGAAAACAGCGGCTCTTCGTTGAGGGAGAGCACGTCTTCGCAGGTACTCGTCTGGCTCTGGGCGGGCCTCAGAGACGCCGCGGTTCTCCACCTGCTGCCTCACCTGCATCGGAGCATTCGCCGCGGAGAGTGGGCGTCACAGGCCAAGCTTCGGCTGCTCGCTCTCCCGCCGCTCCGCTCCTCGCTCGCCCGCCAGCGGCTCACTCACCGGCTCTTCCACTTCGCCACGGCACAGCGGCTACGCCTCCCACCTCGGCTCAACGGAGGCTACCGCGCCAGAGGCTCATCTGTTTACCCCGCCCGCTTCCTCTTCCCAGAGAAAGCGGCGTTCACGCCGCCATAAAACGGACTATTCCCAGCAACTCCCGGTGGTGAGTCCCAGTGACTGTTTGCCACTTTCCTCATTTGATTCGTCACATAAAATAAATAATAGACTCATCTCCGATCCATGGGGAACTTCCCTCTTAGATGATGATGTGGACTGGGAAGACTTTTTCTGCTCTGCATCCCCAAAGACAGCTCAGTTAAAGACTGTAAATAGTGGTGGCGGAAGGACCAGACTTAATCCCGATAGACATGTCAATATCACTCACCCCATCAGTATTTCCACTCCTATCAGTCAGCCTACACCCACACCTGTGCCAGCTCCCAGGACGTGGGCAGCTGCGACCCAGTCTACCTCCACACCTGCTCCTGTCTCTCGGGTGGGGGTGACTGGTGTCCAGCCACCTCCTGTGCCTGTTCCAGCACTCAGGCTGAGGGCAACCAGAACCCCGCCTGACCTCCCTAGAAGCGCGAAAGAGCTAGCCTCTCGACCTGTCAGTTCACCACTTCATCCACCGCCTGATCCCGCTTTTCACGCCCTCGCACTGTCCCTGGTTAGGCTAGCTGAGGTTTCCCCTGCTCAGGCACCAGCTTTACTAGCCCAGGCTATAGCTTTATCTCCGTCTCTAGCTCAGTCTGTAGCTCAGCCGGTAGCCACACCACCCTCAGCTCCATCGTCAGCCTCACCCTCCTCTGTTAGTCCCTTAGCATCCCCACTCCAGTCAGTTAATTCACCTGCTGTTCAGCTTCCAGCCCAGTCAGTTCACTCTCCTGCTGTTCAGCTTCCAGCCCAGTCAGTCCACTCACCTGCTGTTCAGCTTCCAGCCCAGTCAGTTCACTCTCCTGCTGTTCAGCTTCCAGCCCAGTCAGTTCACTCTCCTGCTGTTCAGCTTCCAGCCCAGTCAGTTCACTCTCCTGCTGTTCAGCTTCCAACCCAGTCAGTTCACTCTCCTCCTGTCCAGTCACCTGTAGTTCAGGCTGCTCCTGTCCAGTCTGTAGTCCAGTCTCCTCCCGTTCTCCAGTCTGTAGTCCAGTCTCCTCCCGTTCTCCAGTCTGTAGTCCAGTCTCCTCCCGTTCTCCAGTCTCCTGTAGTTCAGTCTCCTCCCGTTCTCCAGTCTCCTGTAGTTCAGCCTCCTCCCGTTCTCCAGTCTCCTGTAGTTCAGCCTCCTCCCGTTCTCCAGTCTCCTGTAGTTCAGCCTCCTCCCGTTCTCCAGTCTCCTGTAGTCCAGTCTGCTCCTGTCCTCCAGGCCCCGTAGTCCAGTCTCCTGTTCCTCAGGCCCCTATAGCTCAGTCTCCTGTTCCTCAGGCCCCTGTAGCTCAGTCTCCTGTCCTCCAGTCTTGTCCTCTCCAGCCAGTCCAGTCTGTCATCCAGTCGCCCGTCCTCCAGCCAGTCCAGTCTGTCATCCAGTCGCCCGTCCTCCAGTCAGTTCAGTCTGTCATCCAGCACCCTGTAGTTCAGTCACCCGTTCTCTCACCTTCTGTAGTCCAGTCTTCTGTAGTCCAGTCACTCATTCACCATCCATTTCAGTTCCCGAAGCCACAGCATCCAGAGCCAGCTGTGAGCTCTCCTGCTCCTCAGCCAGGGGTTTCCGCACCCGCTGGCCCGGCCGCTCCTCAGCCAGGGGTTCCCGCACCCGCTGGCCCGGCCGCTCCTCAGCCAGGGATTCCCGCGCCCGCTGGCCTAGCCTGTCTCCAGCCAGAGGCCTCCGCGCCCACTGGCCCAGCCTGTCTCCAGCCAGAGGCCTCCGCGCCCACTGGCCCAGCCTGTCTCCAGCCAGAGGCCTCCGCGCCCACTGGCCCAGCCTGTCTCCAGCCAGAGGCCTCCGTGCCTACTGGCCCAGCCTGTCTCCAGCCTGAGGCCTCCGCGCCTACTGGCCCGGCCTCTGCTTCGGCCTCGGCCTCAGCCTCGCCCACTCCGGCCTCGGCCTCAGCTTCGCCTTCGCATGGTCCAGCTTCTGCCACGCCGTCGCCCAAGCCACGTTCTGGACGTCAACGTCGGCGCGGTCTTCCTCGCAGCCGCCCACCGGACCTGCTCAGTGGCCGCCGCCGTCTTCCTCGCGGCCGCCCACCGGACCTGCTCAGTGGCCGCCGTCGTCTTCCTCGCGGCCGCCCACCGGACCTGCGCAGTGGCCGCCGTCGTCTTCCTCGCGGCCGCCCACCGGACCTGCGCAGTGGCCGCCGTCGTCTTCCTCGCAGCCGCCCACCGGACCTGCTTCGTCTCAGCCACGTGGCCGCCCACCTGACCTTTCTCATCTCATCCACCGGCCACGTGGCTGCCCACCTGACCTCTCTCGTCTCGGCCACCGGCCATGTGGCCGCCCACCTGAACTGTTTTTGTTTTGGACTCCGTCCCCCCGTCCTGGGCCCCCTCCGCCCGCCCTGTTCTGGTTTTTCTTTCTTTTGGCCGTCGGGTGCCAGCCTTTGAAGGGGGGGTACTGTCAGGGTTCCAGTTTCAGTTCCGGTTTCAGTTTTGTTCATGTTCAGTTTATTTTGCCACTTCCATGTTCTCACTTCCTGCTTTTCCTTTGTCAGCTCGTCTCGTGTTATTAGCCAGATTATGTTCAGCTGTGTACTCACCGGTCTCTCATTATCATCCTCATCAGTCTGTGTATTTAAGTCCTCTGTTTCTACTCGTTCACTGTCGTGTCATTGATGTTATGTTGTTGTTAACGCCTGCGTTCAGTCAGCCAGCCATTCAGCCTTTCAGTCAGTCCTTCAGTCATTCAGTCAGTCGTCCAGCCAGCCAGCCATTTCCTACCTCTGTTCTGTCTGTTCACTCCATCGGCAATAAATACCAACCTTCACCTACCTGTGAGTCCAGCGTTTGGGTCCTCCTTCTCTCATCCACAACACAGATCCTGACAATAAACACTTAATCTTGCTGATGAATCTTCACGTGACACACGACTAAGTCTGTATTATTAAGTCTGTAATTAGGCGCCATTCTTCCTATTTTACAGTGGTGTCATTCAATCGGGGGACGCTCTCCGTTGAGGAGAAAAGCATGAATTTGTTTGTATGTGGAGGTATCCATTGTTTAAATGTCCCGGGCAGTGGAAAAAGAGGCAGACTTGTCGAGAAATGCTAGGAGCTAAATGGGCGCTAACCGTCTCATTCAAATACATTAACTATCGCAATGTAGGCAAAGAGAGGAAGTGACGTAAGATTTGTGCATGCGTGGTACCGATCGGGTTTTCGGTACGGATCGGGTAGCGACAGATCCTCTGCTATTTTTTTCTCCATCTTTATTTCAAGAGGAACAGTAACAACAAATATAATACATGGAGGAGACAATGTACTGCAAAATTATAATACAATGGAAGAGTGTGTCAAATTAAACAGGTAAGATATCTTTCCCCTTTTAATTTTGATTAAAAGGGGAAAGAAGAAAAAGGAATAAAAAATAAATAAAAGAAAAAAAAGCAAGAGATACAGTGACATTGAATCCTCGTTTTCTTTTAAGTATCTCCCAGAGCTCCGGGAGATGACGTCACACAGGTGACCCCTAGGCGTTGCCATTTTGGCAGCAATCGGCTGACTGCTGTGGTGAAGGAGGCTAACCATGGTTGATAAATGTTGCGCCCCAGGTTGTACAAATAGACGAGGAAGAATGAAAGGTACGTTGTTTTACCGCATTCCCAAAGATGTGGGAAGGCGAGCTAAATTGATTAGCGCCATTAAAAGATCCAGTAGTAAGCAAAAAAGACTGATAGATGGGACCCTCCATATCATTTAGTAGACTATCATTGTGGTTTCTGATGAGTGCAAAACCACATAGTTGCACGCATCATGGGCTTTCTGTCGCGCCTTCTAAGTTAGCAAGCTCTAAAGTAGAAATACTGAAATGTTTATGTTTATTTTGTAGGCAGAATGAGCAATAATCCATTGAGTCCAGACTTTATTCCATCTATTTTCAACTACGTTCCATCTCCAGAGAAGAGGAGAAGAAAAATGAGACTGGATGTGTTCAACAGAAGACAGAAAGCAAAGCTACAACCATAGAGCAAATAAAGCTATCTGCAGAAGACATCCCTCCAAGGTGAATATATCAAAGTCTTTCTCTAGCGAACTGTTGTAATATATGTTAGACCTACTTGTTTTTCTGTTGCATGTTGATTTGGTCTCTTACTCTGACTATCATACTTAAATTAATGTATGTAAAAGATCTTTTTGATCTGTTCAACCCACTTTATCCTACTTGGTAAAAATTATAAACCAAAACGTTTCTGCACAATTGTTTGTAAGTTTAGTACAAGCTAGAAGTGGTATCATGTACTGTAATAGTATACTGCAGGAATAGAATGATTGACAAAAATGCGGTTTATATCTTAACACCTCTCTTAATATACTTCTTTTGTGTTTTCACCACTCAAACAAGCGATAATCCCCAAGATAACAGCAAGAATCCTACTGCAGACCAAACTCCCATCTCACAGCATTTGAAGGACTCCACCAATGAAAAACCTGGAAATGATGCCCAGCCTGTTCTCCATGAGAATGTTCTATTATGTAGCACTGAAACATGTGGTAAACGCCTCCAATCTCTTGAGCAAGAATGTCAAGCTCTGGGGACTGAAAATGTGTTGCTGAAAGAAAAAACAAATAACACTGGACTGAATGAAATGAGCTTCCATGATGATGATAATGGGGTTGATATTCTTACTGGTTTACCAACATATACAATTCTCATGACAGTTTTTCATTTTGTGGCTGCTTTTCTCAAACTTAAATCTTGTTTAACATGTTTTCAGCAGTACATGTTAATGTTAATGAAGCTTAGAATGAACTTGTCCTTTGACATTTTGGCTTTTTATTTCAAAATTGACTCAACCACTGTTGCAAAGCTTTTCAAACACTGTACCAGTGTGATGCATTGTAGACTGGTACAAAGTCTAGTGTTGTGGCCTGACAGAGAATCCCTAAGACAATCTTTGCTATATGCATTTTGGAACAGCAGCTTTGAGAAGACTGTTTGCATCAAAGATTGTTCAGAAATATTTCTAGAGAAACCAAGTAGATTGCTAGCCAGTGCTCAGTGTTACTCCTCGTACAAGTCACATCACACGGTAAGATATTTAATTGCAATTTGACCTTGCGGTTCTATTTGTTTCATCTCCTCAGGATGGGGAGGTTGCACAAGTGATTATTTTATTATAGAACAAAGTAATTTTTTTTATCTCATTTGCTCCCAGGTGATGTAGTTTTAGCAGACAGGGGTTTCCTGGTTAAAGAGTCCATTCAGAGATGCCAAGCAGAATTAAAGATTCCCAGCATTTACTCGTGGAAAGAAACAGTTGGATCCTGTTGATTTGGAGAACAACAGATGTCTAGCTTCTCTCAGGATACATATAAAAGAGTAATAGGAGTTCTCAGTCAAAAGTATACGATCCTGCAAAGCACTGTGCCCAAAACTTTCACAGACATAGAGAAAATGATGTGAACTATCTTGACAAGATTGTGGGTGTATGTTGTGAGCTTACAAATGTATCTGAATCTGTGGTGCCCTTCCAGTGATGTAAATGCAAATGATGTGACTGATGTGCTCAACCAACAAATACACATTGTTAACTCTCACTTTTTGTTTGCTTATTGTGACTTGACTTTTGAAGGGAAAGCTTTCTTACTTGTCCTACAAATATCAGAGTAAGAGAATGGCCGATGTCACCTGGGCTCACTATTTTTTGATCTTCACATCCATCTCAAATGATTTCCACTAACCACGTTTCATATTCCTGATTGACAGATGCAGATCAGAATCAAAATCAGAAAAACGTTTTATTGCCTTTGTCAGTGAACAAAAATCTACAAACTAGCCACTTGCTTCCGTGGTAAGGTGCAATATAAAACACTGAATTATATTAATAACAAAAATAGCATCCATTTATAATTTTAACTTAGGTTTGATGATCTTCCCCTCTTGTGTGCGGCATTGGAGAGGTTCTGATACAGTTGGTCTTGCTCAACAGCAGTCAGAGGTGGGAAAGCTGGGAGGACAGGATGATCTTTTGCAGATTTCTCTTTTTGTATTTTCTTTAGAATTGTTAAAAATGATGTCCTTGTATTGCTCATACTCCACTTTCTTTAAAGACTCCTCACTTGGGATGACCCACTTGCACTTCTTAGATGTAACAGCTATCTCTTCTTTTTTCCCACTGGTATGCTGCCATGTGCAACACAGCTGACACATGTGAGCAGCTCTCACCAAGACCAGCTGTGCAGTTACAGTGTGCTCCCAAGACAACCTGTCTTTTCTCACTACTACCCACTACATCAAAAACACAAAATAGCTACTGACAGCCAGACACATTTTAGTGAAGCTAATGTAAACAAATGACAATGCAGACCACGCTAACAATGCTAACGTTACACCACCTGGGATAATTCCAGTGATGATGCAGAATTTTTTTTGCTTGAAGATTCCACTGATTAATTTTTGTTACAAAGCCAGATTGAGTCCATTTGTGACCCTCCAGGCTTTTGTAAGTGTGGCAGCAGGAGGTGGGGATGGAATAAATACTCTTCACAATTTAACAGACAATGCCACCCTGGGAATTTCACCCAGAGAATACTGGATCAAGATGATACTAATCACCAAGAAGGCACTTAGGTTCGTTATACTCAATACAGAGACGTGGTTCAATGATAAAACAGTCCACTCCTAAGAGGCTGGCAGCAGCAGAGAAAAAGAAACTTTGCAAACGGAAACAGACGGGGAAAGGCAAAGCAGCAGCACTTCTGTCAACGTAGAATAGAAAATAATAAAAATAATAGAAATAGAGAAGAGAAAATAATAAAATAATGTACGCATTGCACAGAATCAACACATACCAGCCACAGATGGCCGCTACTATTTATACTAGCGCCCCCTAATGCAGCCTGACTAAAAGTGGGATCAACCAGAACATATAATATTCATCCTGCTACATGAGCTTTTAAAGAGTCCCCCGAGTAGGACGATGGGAAGTTTATAAGGTAGTTATATATGTCCGAACAGCATGGATATGGGACGTCTTCTTCCACTGAAATACTTTTGATACTTTTGCACGCTGGGAGCATTATACGGGTCGGTAATATTTAACCTATTTAGTTTTTTGATATACAGCTCGATGTCATGCAAATTGAAGTGAGATGAATACTCCGATGGCTTGAAAGTTGCAGTGCCGCTTACAGTGGTGCTGCTCATGTTGCTGCCAAACTGGCCACCTGACAACTGGTAGTCACGTGGGGTCCGGAGCTTATTTTGGTTCCTGCAACTGGTCCGTCAGGTTGTAGTCTCCCCAGAAACACTTCCGTTTTGTCCTATTTCCATTGTGTTTTGTGTGCTTTTGCAGCGTTTTTCTTATTGCTGGTGTTTTCTTAAGTTGCAGTCCGTTTGGCCTCTCAGGGCCACTGTAATTTTAGGCTTCTCTATAGGTAATTTTGCAGTATTGATTTTTCTGAATGTACTGCAAAACCTCTACCACAAGATGGCACCCAGAAATGAGTCACATGGTCCTGACTCATTCATATTTTGCCCTGCCTCAAACTGCATACTGCACTCAGGGGTACTTGACCAAATTGGAGATCCTCGACCACCTTGCTACGTGTAGATATTCTGTCTATGAACATAAGCAATGATAAAGGGCAGCCCTGGTCTGATAACATGTATTTAAAAACGCAGCAGAAGAATATTTCATAGGAGGAAAAAAATTTGTTCTTTTCATTTAACAACAGGACCTAGAATCTACATTATTATCAACATTTGCATCCACCTTGTGAAAAGAACAATGGCATAAATTATCCGGGCCAGGCTGTGTCTGGATTCAGTGATTTTTAGAAAGTTCCTGTATTTCATTCCCGACTTCTTGTTCTAGATGTGCTGATCCAGTGAGTTAGACATCATGTCATAAACAGCTGGAGGACTGAAGCTCAAGGAGCCCCTTCAGACCTCCATTATAGGCCTGCCCTAATAGTTGGACAAA
>JAQSNX010009129.1:0-10586 GCA_029532605.1 Oreochromis grahami
AAAAAGTGTTGTTAATTATTTTCAATCATATTCAGGTTACCACAAATTGTTTTTCATTTAGTTGAACTTGAAATGTTTGTCAGTAGGTAAACAATTAGTATTGTACAGTCAGAAATATCAAGTTATTCTTAATACTGCAGACTTCCCAATGTATAAGTTGTCCTAACAGTCATCTTAAGTAAGCTTTACTTAGTTTTTTTGAGGCAACGAGTTTCCATAATTTTGAGTTCTGGAACTAACACGGCTGTACAGTGTACTCAAAATGAGTAAGTTGCCTAACTTGGTCATCTTACGTAAACTTGATCCAATTTTTTTTGAGTTCTGGGAACAAATGAGCTTGTACAGAGTACTCAAAGTAAATAAGTTGTCCTAATTTAGTCATTTTTAGCTAAGCTTTACTCAATTTTTTTTGAGGCAACGAGTTTCCATAATTTTTTGAGTTCTGGGAACTAATTAGATTTTACAGTGCAGCAGGTTCGGGCACCCACACCGATTCCTAGGGGAAGAGCACCTGTACCTTTTCCTTGGGTGGAGCTGGCGACTTGCCAAGCCACAGCCTGGCAGGCCATCTGCCTCCTAAGGTGCCGGATCACTGGCATTCTGACTGACTTTATCCCCTGATGTGGACCCTCTATGCTATATGCCACCCTTCAAATCTGCATCTCTTCTTATAGACCTAACATGGTATACTTTACATGATGAGGAATGGAACTAGAACAGCTTAAGTTCACCCACAAAGTGTCATTAAAATCAACAGAAAATATCACATAATAACCAATCAGCTTTGTCCTTATTTGAATTCCTCTTTTTTCTTAACAAACTTAATGTTGGACGACTAAATGCAAAGAACTGCAGAGGTTGCATTAAAATAAACTGACAATAAATAAATAATCAGAATCAGAATACTTTATTGATCCCTAGGGGAAATTATTTTTGGTTACAGTGCTCCAGTATAAACAAACAGTAACAAAGACAGACAATACACTAAGTAAGAATAGCACAATATATATATATATATATATATATATATAAGTCACTTATTAATAAATAGCTGAAAAAGGAAGAACGTGCAAAAAGGGTGTAGCTGTTGCAGTAAACAGTGTGTTAAGTGGATGAGTTGTACAGGTTAATTTCTAAGAAAGGATTTCCCTGGTAAGTGTCATGATAAAAGGTACCTGACAATGACTTTTGTAATGATGACCCTTTGTATATTCATACACACTGCTGAAATGCAAGCAAGATGCTAGGTCCTGGAGCTGCTAAACCACTGCAGTGTGGCATTTAAATCCTGATAAGTACCATGTAATGAGACTGGCGTAGCTGTCGAGGGCAGAGTGAGTCAGGCAGTAGAGTAGGGCTCTGTTTACAGGCTTTGTTATAGGTGAATACTCAAAAAGCCACAGGAACACTCTAAATTACTCACACACTGACATGGAGACCCTTACTGAAAACCAGAAGGGCAGCATTTAGTGGCATGCGCTAAGTCAGGGGTCTGCAACCTTTTACACCCAAAGAGCCACTTGGACCCGGTTTCCACGCAAAAGAAAACACTGGGAGCCGCAAATGCTTTTTGACATCTAAAATGAAGATAACACTGTATATATTGTTTTCTACCTTTGTGTGAACAACTAAGGTGTGCTGCTTATGAAATCCATGAAGTGCTACAGAGAAAATTACATTTTATTTATGTAATCAACACATTTTGAACTCTTAAAGAATTATAACAAAAGCAAAGACACCCAGCTGAACTAAAATGATCCATGTAGCAAACAAAAACTGTTGTGAGCCGCCTCCCTTATATCGCCTTTGGGCTGTTGGAGCCTTGACCTGACTCCTAAAAAATAATTGGTAAAAAAGCTCTATGCTGCTGAAAAATGAAAAATAGATATTTGCAAAATTCTGCCTAAATATGTATTTTACCTGGTTAATGCGTGCGGCGGGGGCGTGGTCTGCAGCACCGCTGCAGGGGAGGCGGACGCACCTGAGCTGCACCCGCAATCGCGCCTCGCCGCCTTAAAGTCTGTGCTCTGTCTGCTGTTGTTGGTGGAGGTGTGTGTCGGGCTGTATGCGTACAGTGTGTGAAAAGTGGTCAATAAAGAGATGCTGAAAAGCGCTTTCATGCAAACATCGTCGGGTCTGCCGTGATGTGTTTACAATGGGACTTCTGATCCTGAACCTCTGCACACAGCGTCTAATCGGTGCTGTGCGAAGTCAGTTTACGCAGGACTGTAAGCTGTCATCTGTGAGGCGTGAGCAGTGTTTGTCTTTAACATAGTTCACGGTGGAGCTGCCGACATAATGTGGATCCGAAGATCCATAATTGGCCTACCTGGGGTTGAAAGTCTCGATAAATGCACGGTGTTTCGGCGGGAATACCGGCTTCCGCGAGTGTGACGCTTATATTGAGCGAGGAAAAAATAATAGAATATAATTTTATATTTATATTTCAGTATCACAATAATCTTCCAATTTAGAACTACAAGTTTAAAAGAACTAACATAAATAAAATACACTTCAGCGAAATACTTCTAATTTATTTGCCCAAACCACGCGGAGTCGCAGTATAAGGACTAAAGAGCCGCATGCGGCTCCGGAGCCGCAGGTTGCCGACCCCTGCGCTAAGTGGTAGGACCTACTAGGGCTCTAAATACCAGCATCAGTTTTATGAGATGGTTAGAAAAGTTAACAATTAAGATAGAAAGAAATACATAGCAGAAATGAGAGGAACTTCAAACTGCAAAGACACTCCAGCTGCAGCAGGAAATGAGTCCACACATCAGCTTCGCAGGGAAGCGGCCCTTCAGCGATCCTGCGCAACACTTCACGACTGTAAGTATGTGGGATACCGATGTGTACTCCTCCATAGTTTAGAGTTTTCATCCTTTATTTAGCTGCAGGAAGAGGGAGTCATGGCAGTGCAAATGTTCTCTTCAGCTACATTAAATCGGTTTCATAATATTTGTTTATGTAGTGCTTTGCGAAGGTTTGCAGGACTTTAATGATCCCTGACCATGCCAGGAGATTGATGTAGATAAATAGAAAGTATTTGTCATCACTTCAATTCAATTCAATTCAATTTTATTTATATAGCGCCAAATCACAACAGAAGTCGCCTCAAGGCGCTTTATATTGTACAGTAGATAGCACAATAATAAATACAGAGAAAAACCCAACAATCATATGACCCCCTATGAGCAAGCACTTTGGCGACAGTGGGAAGGAAAAACTCCCTTTTAACAGGAAGAAACCTCCGGCAGAACCAGGCTCAGGGAGGGGCGGCCATCTGCTGCGACCGGTTGGGGTGAAAGAAGGAAAACAGGATGAAAGACATGCTGTGGAAGAGAGACAGAGATTAATAACAGATATGATTCGATGCAGAGAGGTCTATTAGCACATAGTGAGTGAGAAAGGTGACTGGAAGGGAAAAACTCAATGCATCATGGGAATCCCCGGCAGCCTACGTCTATTGCAGCATAACTAAGGGAGGATTCAGGGTCACCTAGTCCAGCCCTAACTATATGCTTTAGCAAAAAGGAAAGTTTTAAGCCTAATCTTGAAAGTAGAGATAGTGTCTGTCTCCCGAATCCAAACTGGAAGTTGGTTCCACAGAAGAGGGGCCTGAAAACTGAAGGCTCTGCCTCCCATTCTACTTTTAAATACTCTAGGAACAACAAGTAGGCCTGCAGTGTGAGAGCGAAGTGCTCTAATAGGGTGATATGGTACTACAAGGTCATTAAGATAAGATGGGGCCTGATTATTTAAGACCTTGTATGTGAGGAGCAGGATTTTGAATTCAATTCTGGATTTAACAGGAAGCCAATGAAGGGAAGCCAAAACAGGAGAAATATGCTCTCTCTTTCTAGTCCCTGTCAGTACCCTTGCTGCAGCATTTTGGATTAGCTGAAGGCTTTTCAGCGAGTTTTTAGGACATCCTGATAATAAAGAATTACAGTAGTCCAGCCTGGAAGTAATAAATGCATGAACTAGTTTTTCAGCATCACTCTGAGACAGGATATTTCTAATTTTAGAGATGTTGCGCAAATGGAAGAAAGCAGTCTTACATATTTGTTTAATATGTGCATTGAAGGACATGTCCTGGTCAAAAATGACTCCAAGGTTTCTCACAGCATTACTGGAGGCCAAGGTAATGCCATCCAGAGTAAGAATCTGCTTAGATACCATATTTCTAAGATTTTCAGGGCCGAGTACAATAACCTCAGTTTTATCTGAATTAAGAAGCAGAAAGTTAGCGGCCATCCAGGTCTTTATGTCTTTAAGACATTCCTGCAGTTTAACTAATTGGTCTGTGTTACCTGGCTTCATGGATAGATAGAGCTGCGTGTCATCTGCATAGCAGTGAAAATTTATGCTATGTCTTCTAATGATGCTGCCTAAGGGAAGCATGTATAATGTAAATAGAATTGGTCCTAGCACTGAACCCTGTGGAACACCATAATTGACCTTAGTGTGTGAAGAGGACTCTTCATTTACATGTACAAATTGGAGTCTATTAGATAGATATGATACAAACCACTGCAGTGCAGTACCTGTAATACCTACAGCATGTTCTAATCGCTCTAATAGGATATTATGGTCAACAGTATCGAATGCAGCACTGAGGTCTAGCAGGACAAGCACAGAGATGAGTCCACTGTCAGAGGCCATAAGAAGATCATTTGTAACCTTCACTAAAGCTGTTTCTGTGCTATGATGAGCTCTGAAACCTGACTGAAACTCTTCAAATAAGCCATTCCTCTGCAGATGATCAGTTAGCTGTTTGACAACTACTCTTTCAAGGATTTTTGATATGAAAGGAAGGTTGGAGATTGGCCTATAATTAGCTAAGACAGCTGGGTCTAGAGATGGCTTTTTAAGTAAAGGTTTAACTACAGCCACCTTGAAGGCCTGTGGTACATAGCCGATTATTAGAGATAGGTTGATCATATTTAAGATTGAAGCATTAATTAATGGCAGGACCTCTTTGAGCAGTTTTGTAGGAATGGGGTCTAAAAGACACGTTGATGGTTTGGAGGAATTAATTATTGAAGTTAACTCAGAAAGATCAATTGGAGAAAAAGAGTCTAACTTAACATTGATGGTACTAAAAGTAGCTGTAGATAATGTTACATCTGTGGGATGATTATTGGTAATTTTTTCTCTAATGATAAAAATTTTATTTGTGAAGAAGTTCATGAAGTCATTACTAGTTAACGTTAAAGGGATTGTTGGCTCAGTAGAGCTCTGACTTTTTGTCAGCCTGGCTACAGTGCTGAAGAGAAACCTGGGGTTGTTCTTATTTTCTTCAATCAGTGACGAATAGTAAGATGTTCTGGCTTTGCGGAGGGCTTTCTTATAAAGCAGCAAACTATTTCTCCAGGCTAAATGATGATCCTCTAAATTTGTGACACGCCATTTCCTCTCCAGCTTACGAGTTATCTGCTTTAGGCTACGTGTTTGAGAATTATACCACGGAGTCAGGGACTTTGGATTTGAGGCCTTAGTTTTCACAGGAGCTACAGTATCCAGAGTCGTACGTAGTGAGGAGGTAAAGTTATTAACAAGATAATCGACCTCTGTTGGAGTAGCGTTCAGATAGCTGCTCTGCTCTATGTTGGTACAGGGCATTGAAGATGATAACAGTGGGTGGATTATATTCTTAAACTTAGTTACAGCACTTTCAGAAAGACATCTACTTTGATAAAGTCTACTCTCCACTGCTGTGTAATCAATTATTGTAAATGTAAATGTTATCAGGAAATGATCAGACAGCAGAGGGTTTTCAGGAAACACTGTTAAATGTTCAGTTTCTATGCCATACGTTAAAACAAGATCTAGAGTGTGATTAAAGTGGTGGGTGGGTTCTTTTACATTTTGAGAGAAGCCAATTGAGTCTAATAACAGATTAAATGCCATGTTGAGGCTGTCATTTTTAGCATCTACATGGATGTTAAAATCACCCACAATAATTATTTTATCTGAGCTGAGCACTAAATCAGATAAAAAGTCTGAGAAATCAGAGAGAAACTCTGTGTAAGGCCCAGGTGGACGATAGATGATAACAAGTAAGACTGGTTTCTGAGTTTTACAGCTGGGGTGGACGAGGCTAAGCATCAGGCTTTCAAATGAATTAAAAGTCAGTCTTGGTCTTTCGTTAATTAATAGGCTGGTGTGAAAAATTGCTGCCACACCGCCCCCTCGGCCTGTGCTTCGAGATTTCTGGTAGTTAGAATGACTCGGGGGTGTTGATTCATTTAAACTAACATACTCATCCTGCTGCAACCAGGTTTCTGTAAGGCAGAGTAAATCGATTTGTTGATCAATTATTAAGTCATGTACTAACAGAGACTTGGAGGAGAGAGACCTAATATTTAATAATCCACATTTCACTGTTTTACTCTTTGGTTCAGATGTGGATACTGTATTGTTCTTTCTTTGTGATTTTTTATGTTTAAGTTGTTTATTGCTGGTTTTTGGTTTGTTTTTTGTCTTTTTGGGAGCTGACACAGTCTCAATGGAGATGGGTTTTTGGGGGGTAGCAGGAGGAGAGAAGCTGCAGAGAGGCGTGTAAGACTGGAACTCTGCTTCCTGGTCCCAACTCTGGATAGTCATATTTTGGGGGTTTAATAAATCTGTCCATATTTCTAGAAATGAGAGCTGCTCCATCCAAAGTGGGATGGATGCCGTCTCTCCTAACAAGACCAGGTTTCCTCCAGAAGGTTTGCCAATTATCTATGAAGCCCACATCGTTTCTGGGACACCACTCAGACAGCCAGCAATTTAAGGAGAACATGCGGCTAAACATGTCACTCCTGGTCTGATTGGGGAGGGGACCAGAGAAAACTACAGAGTCCGACATTGTTTTGGCAAAGTTACACACCGATTCAATATTGATTTTAGTGACCTCCGATTGGCGTAACCGGGTGTCATTACTGCCGACGTGAATTATGATCTTACTGTATTTACGTTTACCCTTAGCCAGCAGTTTTAAATTTCCTTCAATGTCGCCTGCTCTGGCCCCTGGAAGACAATTGACTATGGTTGCCGGTGTCTCTAGCTTCACATGTCTGAGAACAGAATCACCAATTACCAGAGTTTGACCCCCGGCGGGTGTGTCGCCGAGTGGGGAAAACGGTTAGACACATGAACAGGTTGGTGGTGTACCTGGGGCTTCAGTTTAAGACTATGCTTCCTCCTCACCGTCACCCAGCCGCCCTCTTTCCCCAGCTGCTTGGGGTCTGCCGGGGAACAGCTAGCGGGGCCTACGCTATCTTCGGCTGCACCAGCTACAGGGGCCTGGCTAGCTACGGGTGAATGAAGGGTGCGAAGCCGAGTCTCCAATTCAGTAATCCTGGCCTCCAGAGCTGCAAATATGCTACATTTGTTACAGGTATCATTACTGCTAAAGGAGGCCGAGGAGTAACTAAACATCTGACACAATGAGCAGGAAAGTGCAGGAGGGACAGGTGAAGTAGCCATGGTGCTAACGAGTCGGCTACGAGCTAAGCTAGCGAAACAGTAAAGAGACAGTGAGTGAATACTTTGGCTATAAATTAGGTAGTGAGTACACAGAAAGGGTGATTCAGATGAAGCACGTTAAGATTATACTATGAAAAAGGGATGTATCAAAAGATTTAAATTAAATTGCTAAGCAGAAAAGCTACTCAGAAACACCACTGTGTTTGAGCAGGAACAGGAAGTGATACTCTACCACAAAGCGAGCGAACACCAAGTGACAGCGCCACCTTCTTCAAGGCAGAAGAAGAAGAAGCAGCAGAAGAAGCATCATCGTTATTATCATTATTATCATCATTATATTCATCATTGTTGTGGTTGTTTTGCTGTTATTAATTTTATTAATTTCCAACGTAAAATTGTCTCTCTTTTCACAGAGAGGTCAGAGGTCATAGGTGTGGCTTGTGGCAGGTAAATGATCCACAGAAGGGATGGATACTGAATGAGCGTTAATGCCATTATTGTTTCTGCTTCTTTATTAATAAATAGTGTCGAGCTTCACAGTAACTTCTCTCGTGTCTGTGTCTCAATACAATGGGAACATCTAGAGGAAATCAGTGTTTGAATGTGAAACAGGTGTTCAAAACACAGGACATTCTAACAGGAACTGCACACTGTGAAACAACTGTCATTCCGATTCTTCCGTTCCGTTCCCATTAACATTGTCATCAACACTTATGGGAACTGAAAGAGAACCACTGTCTCAGCATGCCAATTCTAAGATGAACTATCCCTCAAAAGAAACAGCTGCACTAAGTGTGGGCCCTGAGGCTTAAGCTGACCAGAGCTGACCATACTGTCTGATGGAAGAAAAACAAAGGGTTTGACTTTGTGAAATAAGCTGTTGTTTGGTTCTCTCACTTTTCAAAGCTTTTAAAATATTCCTCTCAAGCTCTACATTGTTGAGGCTGCCCTACTTTGATGTGTTTTTTAAAATACTATACATACATAATATAAAGCGCCTTGAGGCGACTGTTGTTGTGATTTGGAGCTTTATAAATAAAATTGAGGGCAGCACGGTGGCACGGTGGTTAGCACTGTTGCCGCACAGCAAGAAGGTCCTGAGTTCAATTCCACCATCAGGCCGGGGTCTTTCTGTGTGGAGTTTGCATGTTCTCCCCGTGTTTGCGTGGGTTCCCTCCGGGTACTCCGGCTTCCTCCCACCATCCAAAGACATGCAGCTTGTGGGGATAGGTTAATTGGATAATCCAAATTAGAACTAGGTGTAAATGAGTGAGTGAATGTGAGTGTGAATGGTTGTCTGTCCCTGTGTGTTAGCCCTGTGACAGACTGGCGACCTGTCCAGGGCGTACCCCGCCTCTCGCCCTATGACAGCTGGGATAGGCTCAGCGCGCCCGCGACCCTGGAAAGGATAAGCGGAAGTGGATGGATAAATAAAATTGAATTGAATTAAATTGAAATACTTATTAGTGTAAATAGAAATGCAGATTTTTAAAAGTTACAGCCTTTAAATACAATGTAGTGTGTGGTTTTTCTGTGTTATGGGTCAGGGACACTAGAAAAGCTGTCTAAGAAACGTTAGTATTGACATTAGCTGTCGCAACCACTCTGCGAGGCGATAGCGTAGGTCACCTGGTGGCAGAAAATCAGAGTCCTGCATTAGGCTAACTGCAATCTTTCTCAGACACATTGGTTGCAGTCCATCAGAGTTTCTTTGCAATATATGACTCAACTCAGCTGCTTACCAACCGGTTGTAATATGGTTATATTCCTACTTTCTATAAAAGCATGGTTGCCAAGCCATGTCATTTTGCAGTTAAATCATCATCCTGCAGCAACTAGTTCACTATTTATGGAGGAATTTCAGAATTTCTTTTCCTGAGTTTCTATGACATTGTGGCTGGACATTCAACGTTTTATGCGAATGCCTAATTTGCCACAGAGCTATTTTTGCTGATTTGTCACAGTTAATCAACATCTGATTATAAAAAAACAAACAAACTGGTATTTGCCAGCTTGAACGCATTCAGTCACAAACTGACAGCAGGCTGGTGGCAGACTAATCATTTTGTTGTCACATTTGCTGCCTTGACTCGAAGTGACTTTGAAAATTGCAGCAACCTAATGGTCACAGACGTCTTCTCCCGCTTTTTAGCAACCATTTCAAAATCAGTGACTGTTGTTTTCCATTGTGTCACTGTGGCATGAGAACACTTTTTGCTACAGTCACACTGGCAGAGTCAGCCAAGAGCAATCTGGATTGAATATAACCACAGATGAGACAAATATGCAGAGGCAGAATAAGACCATTAAGATGAGGCGAATGTCTTTTAAGTAAAAATGAGTGTCTCAGCTGTTTGATGAGTACTTAATGGAAATATAAACCGTTTTCAGTGCCTACAGTATTGCTGCCAAAATTACATCTAAAAGCCTGTACTGAAAAGCAAATGAGATCACCGACTGAACAAATGATGAAGATTTACAACACAATGAGTCAAATAGCTATGCAATTTTGAGTATCTTCAGGTTCCCAGAATTATTTGATGTACTGTAGAAGTTAAGCACCTGACATGCTGAGCCATAATATCCTGACGATAAGCAGAGTGGTGGGTGAGGGTTGGTGTTTTAAATATTTTACTTCAGACATGCCCACTGATCAGCCCAGCCTTTATCCAGCTCAGCTGCCTCTGTGTTATAAGACAAAGAGAGCTCATAGGCAGCATGTGCCCAGCAGCGTGTTAATGAGCCAGTTGAAGTAAGGTAAGCCGATGCAAACCGTTGCATCAGGCATTGCGAGGGGCAATCATATCAGCCAGTTAAATTTAGCATGGTGGATTTTCTATCTCACAATGGTTGCTAAGCTTTTCTCCTGTTGTCACAGTTAAGCAGCCAGAGTACACGAGGACACTCTGAAGCTTTTAAGTGTCTGATATTTTTGTAGTGTATAGAAAAGCTTTAGGCTCTTAATTTTGAATGTGGAAATTAGAGCCAAAAAGACATTTTGTCAAAAGTATTAAGAATAAAAAAGTCAGTTTGAACTTACAGAACTGAAAAGTCACTTTCTGGTGGAACAACTCAAACTTAGTACATATGCAGTATGTGATGAGGGTACA
>JAQSNX010009130.1:0-10160 GCA_029532605.1 Oreochromis grahami
GATGACTTCTGTCCTCCTTTTTACTAATTAAGGATAATAATAATAATAATTTTATATCATTGTTGAATCTCAGTTGTTTCAGTTTGTAAAGAAAAAAAAAAGTAAAATTTCATTTTCAGTGACAAACAAGCGTCGCTGTTCTGACAGGAAAAAAACACGCGTGTTTGCAGGGAAACACAAACCGCTAACAAATACACAGCTGAAAAAAAAACGTCAGGGTGAAATAATGAGATAATCTGATCGTAAATAATAAAAAAGAACATTTTCATACTGTTGTAGAATTGCTGCACATTTATCTGCTCATTATTTCAACATTAAAATGTGGCTGCGTTAAACGCTGATGTCACAGGTGTAAATGCCGCAGTCATCCACCCACTAAAGCAGCAGCCTGAACAGCGTTAAAGCTCCATCCGCTGCTGTGAAACGTGACTGCGCCTGCACACATGATCAGTCTAAATTAATGAGTTTCTTACCGGATTCAGCAGCAAACGTCAGTCCGGACAAAGTCAGGAAACAGAAGCTCAGAAACAGAAGAAGCTCCATGTCTGCAGAAACCCTAACAGGATCAAATACGGTAACTATTCTGTGTAACCAAGATCAGAGCCACTCCTCTCCTCTCAGCACTGACGCAGTAAAACAGTTTCAGTTTCTAGTGTCTTAAAGCAGTCCGCCATATCTGCCATAATTTCCGGTGTATTACGTCACAACGCCATGGACTTTTAGATTTCACCTTTATACTATCAGTGACAGTCATACAGAAACAGTGACAGGACAAAGATTAATGAGCAGAGTCTGTTTATAGAAAACAGATACAGGCAGATGTAAGAGAGGAGAGGACCTCCTCCCACTGCAGCCTTTAAGGTCAAAGCCAGCTGCAGTTTTTGACTCTTGAAGATTACTAAAATAAAATGAAATAAAATAAATAGTTAAGCGTTACTATATTACCTTTGTTGGTTGTTGTTTTTTTTCCCCTACATCTGTATGAAAATAAAATCTGCATAAAACAAAGAAAAAACGATGGCAAGGTTAGCAATTAGCAGGACTTACCTCTGACTACTTCAAAATTAAAATGCAATTAATTTTATATAATTTCCAAGTATTTTGAAAGTATGATGTTGTGGAGGTATGTAAAGACAATAAGAGAGATCCTAATATTCTACTCCAACTTTTAATTCAGCTTCACACATTCAAGGTGCATTTAGCACAATCAGCAGCTATTTTATTAGGTACACCTGTTCTACTGGTGAAAAGGGATATTTTACTGTTATTTTATCATTACATCAGAATCATATAATAACCGTTGCATTAAAGCATTTATTGAAGCTATTGACATTACATTAACGTTTGTATTACAGTGATTGTTATAACCTCATGTTAATCTTCTATTTACAGGTGTTGGTATAATCATATAATCTTTTCATTGCAGGTGTAACCATGATCATCTTCATACATATTGCCGCTTGGTGCTTATTATGGAGTTGTGCTCATGTCAGTAAGGGTTAAAAGCTACAGTCAGCGGGATGTCTGGCTGATCTATTGAGTGAAGTGACGTAGAGCGGAGAAGGCCGCACATGCTTACAAGACACTTACATCATGTTATTTTATGATCCTTTATTTAGATATATCTTTTGTTAACCTTTAAGTAGTGTGTATTGGCAATAATTACTCATTAGTTCATTTATGTATCATCATCATCATTAAGTGTTACTTCATTAGAGAATTTCTTTAGGCTGTCGGCCTTATGTTACAACTTGTATTACAGGTATTGTCATGATTCCATATTAACATTTTCTATAACAGGCGCAGTGATAATTCTTTTGTATATACATGCATTGTATTTTTTGTGCTTGCCAATGAGGGGGGCTCGGTCAACTAGTGGAGGGTCGGAAACTTTGTTCGGCGCGAGGACTGAACAATCTATTGTGTTAAGGATCTTGAGCTATAGAAACAACACGCCTACAAAACACATATATCATGTTATTCATCATTATCCTTTATTCATTTATATTCTTTTTATTAAGCTTTGAGTAGTGGCATTTGATTAGAACATTTATTCAACATATTACATGTATGGTTTTAGTTAGGTTATTGCACACATGAAGAGTTGGCCTCTGTCCTTATAGACAGAGTGAAGGCTGAGGTCGAGGCACACACGCACACACACAAGCAGTAGTTAAACTCATGTGTAGGGGAGAGTTCAAATATTTAAATAACAATCTGCAAAGCCTTGTAGCTGTTTGATTATGCTTGCAGGAGAGACTGTTTGTTCCAGGGGATAAGCAGAGTTAGAAGATTACTGGGAAAGATCTGGCCTCGGGAAGAAGAAGATGTTCTTTTAATGTGTTAAAAGTTGTCAACATTGATTGTATTGTACCTACTTTACGCATGAGGGGGGCGTTCTAATACCCTGATTTTCATAAAAACTATTGTTGTGTGGTTTTCGGTGAGAGATCTGGTGTTGTCTGCGTACAGTGTCCCATCTCCCACACGTGTGCATTAAAATCATCGTTTGACTTGACCCGGCCGGACCAGTGTTGTTATTTTGGTTTTCCTCCTGTATCCATCCCCAATATTTTGAACCCGTGACACTGGTCATCACAGTAAACATTCAAGGGACCAAAACCCAACCCTCTCACTTCCCCTAACACTGTGTGTGAGTGGAGCCACGTGGTGGTCCACCACAATGTGATTACCTACAAATACTTAGTGATACACTTGATTAATCAGGTCTTAATTCAAGTTTTGTAAGAAAAAAATAAATAATTATGAAGCTAATGAGTAAGTTCAATAAGGAAGATCTATGGTCTCACATCTGTCTGCTCCCAGCTGCAATCTAAGCTTCACATCACTTCCACTTTCCCACGCTGACAAGCTGCCAGCCACACATAACGTCACACCACGGGCCAAACAATAACAAGAGCCAAACAGGTAGCACTACACCTAATCAATATTTTAATATTTTTCTCAGTCACTTTGGCTCAATTCTCACAGCAGGAAATTCCCCACTCTTCATGCAGTTCTCACAAACATCAGGGCATTTTTCATAACACAGTCTCAAAGACACTCCACCAATTAAAACCATTCAACTGTGTGATGAATGAATAAAAACCTTTGGCCTTTTAAAGACTGAGTCATCAAAGTGTTTAGTTTTTGTTTCATAAAACTTCACTGCCTCTGGAAAGAGTTCTGCACACATGTCGGCCTCATGGAGAGTAAAAACCTTTCAGACACAAAAATGAGATGTGAAGGATTTTTTAAAACATGGAGGAAAGCAAAATGATACTCATGAAACTATATGCATCAGAAAACAGACAAAGAAAATGATCTGAGAACATCAGCAACTACTGTACAGTACAGTAAAGGCAGGTTTACATGGATTCAGCAACCATTTTATTAGGTACACCTGTTCCACTGGTCATCACAGTAATCCAAATCTCTAACTGACCTTTCACCTCAACAGCAACTCAAAACATTCAGACATGTAGACATGATCACCACAGCCTGCTGGAGTCCAAACGAGCATCAGAATAAGGAAGAAAGATGACTGAGTGTGGTGTGGTTGTTGATGTCAGACGGGCTGGTGTGAATATTTCAGACACTGTTGATGCGCTGAGATCTTCAGGATTTACAAGGAATGGTCTGAAATGAGAAACTATCCAGTGAGCAGCAGTTCTCTGGGTGGAAATACTTTGTTGATGTCAGAGAAGAATAACCAGATTACTTTGAGCTGATAGAAAGACAACAGTAAGTCAATCGACCATACGTACTGATAAACCATGCAGAAGAGCATCTCTGACAGCACAACACATCTGACGTTGAAGCTGATGGGCCCACAGCAACAGAAGACCACACTGAGGGCAACAGCTGTCAGCTAACAACAGAGGTCACATTTACACCAAAATTAGACAACGAAGACTGAAAAACACGCCAAAGGCCTCCACAGTCACCACATCTCAGTATGGAGGACCACAAGAGCCACGCGCATCGAAATAAAAAATTCTGTGCTTAATTAATGAATTGTAGAATAAAATCTGCATTTGTAAATTCATTTTTGAATTCCAATTTAATAAACTGATTTTTAAAATGCTTTTTAAGTCTTCATTTCAAAAAACATTTTCGAATTCCACTTTAATAAACTGCATTTCAAAATCCATTTCCCTTTCCTGTTCGCTCAGGGATTAACATGTGGATTACCAGTTGGATTAACAATTTCATTTTAAAAATTCTGCTGCAATTCAAATTAGCCACACCGTGGGATGTACCGAGCTCTCTGATTGGTTGGACAGACACAGGCTGTCTGCCTGGATATCTAGCTCATAGCTTCTCCCTGCTAAGAAGCGTGTGTGCTTGTACAAAGGCCGTTCAGCGTCGGGATTTACACTCGGCTCGACACGGATATGTGAAGAATGAAGGGAGCCTGCAGCGAAACGGAGAGCCCAACCTCTGACTGAGTGCCTGTTTTCACAGTCTGACCACCTGTTGAAGGTAACGTGCTAACATGGCTAACGCTAGCATCACCACACGTAGCCCCGTTATTTTAAGGTCATTTTAGCGTATGAAAGTTTTATGTCGCAGCTGTACGAGCTAGCTACGTGTTTTGTAAGCTGCTGTGCTCTTCACAAATAAAGCTGGAAGCAGCTCAGACTGTTAGAACCAGCACTGAGCCCTGTTACATTTATAGTGTTAGAGCAATGGCTGCAACCTACAGCCTTTAAACTAGCGATTACAATGCTGACAGTAAACTCGTCAGTCCAGATGTTACCACATTACTCTATGGTACTTAGAGTTAAAACAACTGAGACAGGCTGATTAAAATAACAGCTGTCAGTTCTCTCATTCAACATATAAAGACTGGAGATCACACTACTGATTTCAGTTCATTTAATATGTGAGTGCACAGATTCATTCTCAACTGGACATAAATGATGATCAAAGGTTGTATATATGATGAAGTCATCAAATCCCAGCCTCTAACACAGTGCGCTGAATCTTAGCTTTGGGTGTCCAGTATATTCTAATCAGTGCAATTTCAGCATTCACTGAACCTACAGTATCTACACCTGTGTGGTAAAGACACAGATAATGAAATTTAATTATTAATACAATATACATCATGAGAAACAAAAGCTG
Organism: Oreochromis grahami; assembly: GCA_029532605.1. Taxonomy (NCBI): domain Eukaryota; kingdom Metazoa; phylum Chordata; class Actinopteri; order Cichliformes; family Cichlidae; genus Oreochromis; species Oreochromis grahami. The sequence continues at coordinate 5,131 of JAQSNX010009130.1, forward strand.
AAATTGATTCAGTTTAGTACTTTTCTCTGTATGCTCTGTGATTATAAAGGCCTTAAATTCTGTTATATATACTGTAAATGATTTTCACAGAGGTCTTAAAGTAGTTAAATCACTGCTGATAGTCTGGTTGTTTATATTTTCAAGTTTTTGTGTCTGTAGGGCTGTTTGATGACGATTTGGACTCCTCTGGGAGATGAGGACACACCTACATCTGTTCCATACTGCAGCCATGGATGGTGTTACGGCTCTGAGTCAGCTTTGGGCCATCAGACGCACACACTAGAAAACCAGCACCTGGGGTCCGTTCTTCGTACCTCGCTAAGTAAGTTAGCCGGATTTGATTGTTGACTATTTCGCGTGATCTTGGATCATTCGGTTCTCCGAAGCTCATCCGGGACTTGCTGTCATAGCAACAGATCCGTAAGCGGATCTGTTTACTGTTTACTTTATGTAAACAGGATTAGATCGCGGCCACTCAGGTATGTCCGCTTCATTTATACGAAAGCAACAGCGATATTTCGCCACTGTTTTTCCATAAATAAATATTATCAGTGTAACTAAAGATAATGCAGTATTTGATTCGTTTATTGATTTCATACAGATACATACAGGTCATTTCCTAAAACAAAGGGAAATGTACTATTAATCATTCTATTTCATGTATTTGATTATTTCAGATGTAATTCATATTTTAGAGTAGTAATAGTAAAACACTTCGTGTAATCAAGATGAGAGACCACGACTATAAAAGCGAAGGTGGATTTGGGAAGTCTGTCGCAGCCATGTCCTGTCCGTTTGTACGAGCAAGGAAGGTACAAGATTGAAGGAGAGTTTACAGAATTTAGCGTATATTGCGGGATAGACAGGATCCTTTAGCTCAGCGCGACAGTGTGCTCATAGAGAGATATCGATTTCCCGTGAGGGTATTATTTACTTAACACTATATATATATATATATATATATATATATATATATATATATATATATATATATATATATATATATATATATATATATATATATATATATATATATATATATATATATATATATATATATATATAATCTCCCAACTTACTGTGCATGCTTCAGTCACCCCTTGCATGGGAACAGGTAAAAGTGATGGAGTGTTATGTAAAACTACACACAAAAAACCCACAATGTCAATAAATGTCACAGTACAAAAAGCCGGGTGTGACGAGGGGGTGCAGGACCCCCACCTGTCTTTATTTGCTCTGCCCTTTTTTTGGTTGCTGTTATAAACAAACAAACAGATTATTTCAGGGTCTCTTTTCAAGAGACTAAAAGCAATATAAGTGATAAATATTACTATTCTGTAGAATATTCTTATATTTCACTTTTACTTGTTCCCATGTTCTAGTGCAGTGGTTCCCAAACTTTTTTTGCTGGGCCCCCCTTGTTTAACAAGAAAAATGTTTGCGCCCCCGACCCCCGCGCGTGCACGCGCACGCACACGCACAAACACATCCTTCAACCACACACACCCATATTTTGCTCCATTGCGGTTTATTTCACACCTCAAACATTTATTAAACAATTAAGCAAATACAAATAATCTGCAATAAATTACAGATAGTAAGAAAATAAAAAAACAACTCTTTTACGCTCCGTCCGCACCTACACGGGTATTTTTGAACGCGCAGCTGTTTCGGGCACATGTAAACGGCGTATCGAATCACCGAGAACGGAGATTTTTTTAAAACTCCTTTTTTTTGCGTTTACGTGTGTACAAGGAATACAGAGTTTGTCAGGCAATGTCAAAGGTATGTGCCTTTTTCACGTCACACTGTGCGCCACGTTATTGTTTACATGAGATGAATAGCAGATGGAGACAAAATACTGTTAATCTGACTCTGCAGGTTTTACACGCTTACATATACAGGCCATTACTGTCCCTGCATTTAGAAAGGCAGAGGCATCACGGTGTAATTATTTTACATGTAGTTGGTTTTTTTTTCCTGTGTAATAATGTTCAACATTGCTATCAATACATTTTTCAAAAAAAAAAAAAAAAAAACTCTACAAAATGGGTTCAAAAACATAAACAACTGTGCGATACTGTTTGTCCGTGATTTGAACAGCCCAGCGCTGCTCCCAATGCAGGGAAAACTAATTCTGCAGGGAGACCTACCTCAGCACTTGTGCAGGTGAGACCAAAGGGAAGATATGCTTCACCATATTTTCTAGTCTTTGACTTAGAATGAAGTTGGTTTGGAAACATATTCAGCAATGCTTCATCTCCTGCTTTGCGTTTGTGTGGGCGCCCCGTGCTAGCATTGTCCAAGCGTTGTTTTTGTTTTTTCTTCCCTTTTCATGCCGCGCCCCCCCTGCAATAGCTCTGCGCCCCCCCTGGGGGCGGGCCCCACACTTTGGGAACCACTGTTCTAGTGGGTCCTGTTGTGGCTCTAATGTGAAAGAGGATATAATGTAATATAATATAATAAATTACTTACGAGTTTAATTTGTCAGCAACTTTCTGCCAGCCCTCTCTCCTTGCTTTTGCAGCCTTTGCAGTGTTCCCTTGCGTTTTAATTAAACTCTGAAACTCCTGAAATCCCTCGATCAAGAGTTCTTGCTCTGCTGCCGAAAAATACTGAGCGCGCTCCTTTGACATCTTCACCGACCAATCAAAGGGTTGCCAATCAATGTTTCTACTATCGATGCGTAGCCCCTTTTAAGCCACCCAGTGATCTCAGATTACTTCATCCAGCTGTACTAATCGTCAACAACAGGTGTGTTCGGAGAACCGGATTAGCGAGCTCAAAGTTGGCGCGATGATTTGATCTTGGATGTAGTAAGCGAGGTACGAAGAACGGACCCCTGGACTTTATGCAGGAGAGACGGCCTCAGTGATGGACTCTACATCGTCTACTTACTTTACACTCTTTTGGAGTGATTTTAATTGTGTGTTAAAAGGAGAAAGAGATTAGGAGGTAAACCTACTGAGGAAGTCTCTAACTTGTGCACATTTGTACTTTTACTTGTTTTCTGATATATTAAAGAAGAGTAAAGTTATTCACATAAAGTTTTTAGTCTTCTGTATTTATTCTTTTGTATGATGTACCACAGTCATACTGAACTTTACAGACCTGGTGAATTGGAGAAAAGAAAAAGTCACACACACATATATACACACACACATACATATATACACACACACACATACACATATATATATATATATATACCATCCATCCATCCTCATCCGCTTTATCCGAGATCGGGTCGCGGGGGCAGCAGCCTAAGCAGAGAAGCCCAGACCTCCCTCTCCCCCAGCCACCTCCTCCAGCTCATCCGGGGGGAACACCAAGGCGTTCCCAGGCCAGCCGAGAGATATAATCTCTCCAGCGCGTCCTGGGTCTGCCCCCGGGCCTCCTCCCAGTGGGACATGCCCGGAACACCTCACCCAGGAGGCGCCCAGGGGGCATCCTTGTCAGATGCCCGAACCACCTCAACTGGCTCCTTTCGATGTGGAGGAGCAGCGGCTCTACTCTGAGCCCCTCCCGGATGGCCGAACTTCTCACCCTATCTCTAAGGGAGAGGCCAGCCACCCTTCGGAGGAAGCTCATTTCTGCCGCTTGTATCCGCGATCTCGTTCTTTCGGTCACTACCCACAGCTCGTGGCCATAGGTGAGGGTCGGGACGTAGATCGACCGGTAAATTGAGAGCTTCGCTTTTACACTCAGCTCCCTCTTCACCACGACGGACCGGTGCAGCGTCCGCATCACTGCGGCCGCAGCCGCAGCACCAATCCGTCTGTCGATCTCCGGCTCCCTTCTCCCATCACTTTTGAACAAGACCCCGAGATACTTGAACTCCTCCACTTGGGGCAGGAACTCATCCCCGACCCGGAGTGGGCACTCCACCCTTTTCCGGCTGAGAACCATGGCCTCAGATTTGGAGGTGCTGATCCTCATTCCCGCTGCTTCACACTCGGCTGCGAACCGTTCCAGTGCGAGCTGGAGGCCCCCACCCGATGAAGCCATCAGAACCACATCATCCGCAAAAGCAGAGATGAGATTCTGAGGCCACCGAAGTGAAAGCCCTCCGCCACTTGGCTGCGCCTAGAAATCCTGTCCATAAAAATTATGAACAGAATCGGTGACAAAGGGCAGCCCTGGCGGAGCCCATCACCCACCGGAAACGAGTCCGACTTATTGCCGGCAATGCGAACCAAACTCTTACAACGGTTGTATAGGGATCGAATGGCCCGTAGCAGTGGGCCAGACACCCCATACTCCCGCAACACCTCCCACAGGACACCCGAGGGACACGGTCAAATGCCTTCTCCAAGTCCACAAAACACATGTAGACTGGTTGGGCAAACTCCCATGCACCCTCAAGTATCCTCAGGAGAGGATAAAGAGCTGGTCCAGTGTTCCGCGACCAGGACGAAAACCGCATTGTTCCTCCTGTATCCGAGGTTCGACTAACGGGACGAACTCTCCTTTCCAGCACCCTGGCATAGACTTTCCCAGGGAGGCTGAGGAGTGTGATCCCCCTGTAGTTGGAACACACCCTCCCGGTCTCTCTTCTTAAAGATGGGGACCACCACCCCGGTCTGCCAGTCCAGGGGTACTGCCCCTGATCTCCACGCAACATGAATATATATATATATATATATATATATATATATATATATATATATATATATATATATATATATATATATATATATATATATATATATATTTTATTGTCAGAAAACAATGAAATACGTTTTGGAGCTTCCGTACACCCGTGGATAAAATAATAATAAGTGTAAATATAACTCCAGTGCAATAATACAGTCCCCAGCAACAACATGACAAGTAATATTTAGAAGTTAGATATGGTTATTGTCCGTGAGAGAGAGGGGGCAAAGAGTTCAGAAGCCTCACAGCCTGTGGATACAGGCTGTTGGCCAATCTGGATGTTCTGGCCTGTATGGACCTGTACCTTCTCCCTGAGGGCAGCAGGTGGAAAAAGGTGGGCGCAGGATGATATTGGTCCGCAGGATACTGTGCAC
>JAQSNX010009131.1:0-10541 GCA_029532605.1 Oreochromis grahami
TTTGAGTTTGTTATTATCAGTTTTCTAGTTATTCTGATTTTGTAGTAGTTTAGGGTTGAATCTGGAGCTCAGTGTTTTATCAGCCCTACCTGTGTCTGTCCTCGATGCTCTGTCATGTCCTCGTATTGTAAAACAGTCTGTATGTTTCCTGTTTTACTTTGAAGGTCTGTGTCTGTTACCGTGTTCAGCTTGTATCCTCAGGTCGTCGTGTGTATTAGGATCAGCTGTTCTCCCCTCCTGTGTGTGATTACCCAATTACCTGGTGTGTGTATATTTAGTGGGTGTTGGTCTGTGCTCGTTGTGGGCTCGTCTGTGTTACTTCGTGTCAGTCTGCGTTCTCTGTGTTCCCCGGTTCCTGTTCGTCATCTGCGTCTCTCTGCCTCTCCGCCCTGTTCCGTATGTTCCCAGGTCTGTTACTTCAGTTCTCCCAGTTTAGGTGTATTCAGTTATTTTGTCATGCTCCACTGCTTGTTGGCCACTACTCCACCCTGTAAATAAATCCTCATTTCGCATCTCCACCGCCGTCTGCATCTTGGGTCCTCATTCATTCCACAACACGACTGCTGCCCCAGCCGTGACAGTTATTGCTGCAAAACCCCATCCCTTTACAGACTTTGTGCTCCCAGACCATCAAAAAGCAAACCAAAAATCAGAAAAAAAAGATGAAAGCATAAGAATTCAGAAAGAAGAATACAGCATTCTCAATTGCACCAAAGAGTAAAACAGTTAAGTGTCTAATAATAAAGATTAGGTATATTAGGTATTAATAAATAATTTAATAACTGATCAAGATACTGATTCATCCTGCTTATGGAAACCTGGTTACAGCAGGATGATTATGTTAGTTTAAATGAATCAACATCCACAATTCAAATTATTTAACAAATTCCTCAAAGGACAAGCTGAGGAGGGGATTGGCAGCAATTTTTCACTCCACTTTATCAATGAACTAAAGACCCTGAATGAATTTTAATTCATTTGAAAGCCTGACCTGCCTTGTAGAGTCTACCTTGAACAAACACCCATTACCTCATCTTTCCTTAGCTTTTGAGCTTTTACATGGGGCTACTCTTTTCTCCAAGCTGGATCTGCGCAATGCTTACCATTTGGTGAGGAAAAGGGGAAAAGGGAGAGGAGAAGTGAAAAATGGATTTCAACAAGAATCTTGATCACTTCGGGTATTTGGCAATACCTTTTGAATTAGCTAGCACATCAGCTGTTTTTCATCTGATCCTATTGTCCTTCGTGATATCATTATCCACTTTGTTTTTGTCTACCTTCCTAACATCCTGTTCTTTTTGAAGTCTGTCCAGGAACATGAGTCTCATGTAGATCCGGGGTGGCTCAGGAGGCAGAGGAGGTCATCTAGTAATAGGTTGGTGGTTCGATAACTGTCTGCTCCAGTCTGCATGCCAAATACCTTTCGGAAGGCTACTAACCCAAGTTGCTCTCCAGTGCATCCATCAGTGTATGAATGTGTGTGAAGTTAAGTAAATAACATGTAAAAGAATTTTTTAATCCTTTGTTAAAAACTAAGTAAAAATTTAAGTATTAATATTATATTATATTAATTTAAATATAACAGCCCCTTGAGGCGTACTGTTGGGGCCCCTAAAATTAACCCAGAAATAACATATAATAAATGAACCAGTCGAGGGGAGCTGCCACTAACAAGATAAGACCAATCCTGCAAGGCTACTCAGGACCCTGGTTTTCTTATCACATGAAGAAAGGGAAGACATTTGGATGATTTTGAAGCAGTCAGAATTGGACGAGTCCCGTCACCCACTTCTGCCCCATCTGAACTCTGCATTGCCTGCTAGGTAATACTCACAGGATCAGAGATTTGAACTTTTTTAAACAGAGAGCACACCAACAGCACACCTTCAACAGGACATTGTTGATTGCCTTATCCAAGTTCATAAAACAATAATTAACAAAACACATGAAGATTCGTATGGAACGCCAGGACTGCCATAACGAATTCATTAAGTACACCATTAAATAATTAATTAAATGTGGCAATAATTAATTAAAATTGGAAAAAAATTAATTAAATAAATATTTACAACACATTTAATTAATTAATTATTGACACATTTAATTAATTTTTGACATAATTAATTAATGACACATTTAATTAATTATTGACAGTTTTAATTAATTATTTAATGATTTATTTATTTAATTCATTATGACACTTTTGTCCCCTTCATGTCTAAACTTGAAATCATTTTATCTGTCAGTCTCACCCATCAAACTAAGTGGGCGGGGTTAACGATGCCACTGCAGCTTCTCTAGCATTTGATTGGTTGCCGTGCAACGTAAGTCAAGACAGGTCAATCCTAGATAATCGATTGCTTGTGTGGACTTGGGGTAGCCAGGTATCCCAGAATGCATTTCAAATCACAGGCAGCAATGGTGGTGGTGGAAAGTTTTAAAATACCCCATTTCTTTGTCACCAACTACACTTTAATAGTGTTTTAGCCGCGAATATCGTGGCGTAATCTTCACGTCTGGTCAGCTGGTCAACTTAGAACATGTTTGCAAAAGTGGTCAGATGTTTTCAGAGATGTCACTAGCTCCGCTCAGTCAGCTGACAGTGTACAGAGCTCACAGCCCCGGTGTTCCATCTTAACTGTTTTTGTGCAACGTGTTCCACATGTTGCATTCACAGATTCTCATTTTCACCAAACAATCGTCTCTTTGCGCCTGGTCTTGTGTCTCTGTGCTTCTGTAACATAAAGAACGAGCTGACATTTTTCTAATGACACCAGCAATCAGCTCAACAGGTCCTCAGTTTACCTGCATGCATCCTCCTCCTCACCTGTCAGCTGTTTAACAGCTGCTAATTCAAGAAACACGCCCACGTTACCTGGTGATAGTCACAGTTTAACTGGGCAGCCGGTGCTCGATATAACGCAATGTCGACGCATTTTTCTGCACAAAATAAATAAATATAGTATTTTTCCCCGAGCGCAGAGCTGCTGGAGCTTGTTTCCCAACAGAGCACTTTATAGGCAAACCAGCTTTATCAGCGGCTGATCCAGTCACCGGCACACAGCGTTAAAACTCACCTGAGTTTTAGCTCTCAGTGGAGGTTAAACACTGGAATTAATTCACTCAGGTTTTGTTGGGTCACGTTTACTTCGCTGTTTTATTTACAACAAATCGGTTTGGCTCAGGTTAAGTGCGTTTCAGAACTGCATAGTTTTACTGAAGTTTAATGGTTCACTAGCACATGTGTTAGACTGAAATTTGCTTTTCTTTTTATTATCATTTTTTAATAGTGAATTTGAGATTAAACTGACTTTTAAAATGTTTTTATACAAAGAGGAAAGAGAAGGCGCATTTCCACCGAGTGGAGCAGAGTTTGCAACAGCATGTTCATCATGAAGACTGCAACCTGTACAGAAATATTACATCATCTGTTTTTTAATAGTTATTCAACTGTATTCTAAGCACCAGCTGTCTGTTAGAATTTTTAGAGTTTACTTAACTGAAAATAAATGAGGTTAACATATAATTTGTGTGATTTTTTTTTTTTATTTGGTTTTTCGGTCATGTTATGTTTAACTGTCAAAGGCTTGTTACAAACTATGAAACACATCATGCAGACTTCTGGATGTTAGAACAAAACTATTACTGCTCATGAATGAGACTAAAGGCAGGAAGGTGTCCTTTAAAACTAAACATGTTAATAGGACCTCCCTATTTATATCATAGTTTATGATATAAATAGGGAGTGTATTTGTATTTGTGCACGTGTATTTCAGTAATAGCCTACTTATTTCAGTGTAGTGGTGAACAGTCACACAGCTCACGTGGGTGTTATCTGTGATACTCCTTAACTATAATTTATCCAAGTTAACTTCAGTTAACCATTCAGACAGTTCTTTTGCAATGAAAAACATAAACACTCATGTCGCCGGTAGGTTTCCGCTGTGCCAGCTGTTTAAATTACAGCTGATTATGCAGTAACCATGGTAACCACGGACTCTGAGTGGCTGGATCGATGCAGGTCAGACAACAATTTTACATATATGATCTTAAAACAGGACACAGCCACTATACGTGCTGGCCTCATATCAAATGTGTACGTAGACTGAGTCTATGTTTGACGTTTGTTTTATATCTAATCTTCGCTCTCAAACATTTAAACAGCAGCGAGTCTGCAGCTGAGGGAATACAAACTCAAATTGTCGGAACAGGTTTGATCGTTTCTTGTGTGTATTAATTTGGTGATTTATTAAATGTATAAATGTTATTGTAATCTGCTGAGTCTCTTACGCTAATGAAAATGCAGATAACACAGATCACGAACACCTGTTCAACCAATCACTTTCATTCCACTTTGATCTGTGACAAACTGATGGTTCATCTCTGTTACAGTGTTGCGTTAGACTGCTATATTTTTGTGTTCTTTATGCTGTAGATTTCATGTCTCTGGAATAGTTGGCAGTAATAATTATGATTTTCTGTAAAATCATATTGATATGACCCGTGACATATTCGATGACCGTTAGATTAGTTTGATGCTGCTGACACTTTCATGTGACCCTGGGAAACTGGGTTAACTCAGAGAGCTGAAGATATCATGGATATGCTGACCTCGCTCCGTGGTGTACAGGGTGATTAATATTCACAATAAAAATATTAGCTGAACATCATGAAGTCTGTATGTGTTTCATAGTGTCGAACAACCTTTGTACAGTTAAACCTAGCAGTTAGTACATGACAGAAACACCAACGTTATTTCTTTTATGCATTTATACAAGTCACGCTGATTATTGAACAAAAACCCAAAGATCAGATGTTAAAACGGATTTATTTATTTCTCTCTCCTCCTTAAACATGTTTTTAATGTTAGTTATAATTCAGAATTGGCGACTGAAACATGTATGACACATGAGAACATCAGGAAATAAAAACCCGATAAATATAACCTCAGTAAATGAAGACTAGGTGTACAAGCAGGGGTTATTGCAGCTGTGTACCGGGGCCTGCGCTTTGCTCGGCGGTAATAACAGGCTCGATTGCTTGCGAGGTGAGCGGGTCTGTCCCACGCTCTGCCGTGAGACTGATTGGGCAAATATATCCAGAAATCATCGAAGCACTTCTGAAGAGGGTATATCTTGACAAACTGACCAGATATTGCAAAGATTAAACCACTACATTCTCAGCTAAAAAATACTAAAACAGTATTTGGTGACACACCAAACAGGTTTTTTTTTTGAAAAGTTCAAGTTCTGCTAGTTTCCACATGCCCGGTTGGTGTGTGTGCTAAAAACAATGGCCACCAGGCCAAAGCAATGGTTTTGACTCAATCAGCGTTAACCCCCACCTGAGTTTGATGGGTGAGGTTGACAGATAAAATAAATTCATGGTGAGACCTGAAGGATTAACTGTGCCAAAATGAATTAATTAAATACACCTTGAAATAATTATTTAAATGTGGCAATAATGAATTAAATGTGAAATGATGAAATAATTAATTAAATGTGTCAAAAATTAAATTAATTAAATGTGTCAAAAAATATTTATTTTAATTAATTATTTCCCATTTTGATTAATTATTTCCAATTTTAATTAATTATTGCCACATTTAAATTAATGATTTCATGGTGTATTTAATTAATTCATTATGCAGTCCTGGCATTCCATGGTTTCATTGATAAACTCCAACATGCCCTTAAATATCCTAGAAGGATTAGCTATCCAGTGCATCTATGACCAGGACGTAAAAGGCTATACTTTCTGTAATGCTGACACAATACCTTTGCTGAGAGGGTGAGAGGCATAGTCCCCCTCTTCAGCTTATTATGGTGTCCACCATATAGTTAAAATTATGACACAACAGACACCAACCACCATCTGGTCACAGCTCCATCCAGCTGCCTGTCTGGTGGAGGTGTGAACAGAATGTGCTAAGACACACCGTAGGCCTAGCGTGTCCTGGCAAGTGCACTTATGGACAGACTTATGAAACAGAGCATTTGTTATGGACAAACTGTAATTGGAACAGAAATCCAATACTCAACATCCCAACAAGTTGAATCTGTTCATCTGGATGCAGCATACAGACTGATATTAAGGTTTGACTCATCATTCCACTGGAGCACAAACTGGGTGTCATCAGGACGCTACAACACAGAGCGAAACACCATCCACTGACACAGCAGCCAGGAAGCAGAAGAACATCACATCAAGAAGGCCCTGAGTCAATGTCGTTGTGCAGCTGGACATTTGTCAAAGCTGGGAAGGCTCCTAAAGAAAGCTCCAAGCCGATTCAGGAGAGAAGGACAACGCTGGCTAAGTGGAAAAGTTTCGTGATCCCTTATGTGTCAGGAGTATCGGAACTGCTGAGATGCATTTTCTCTAAACACTGCATCACTGTGGCTGTCAAACCCTAAAACAAGGGGAAAATAGCTCTTTTTCACCACTCTGGTTAAAGTGTTTTCTATGTATTATTGTAGGGTCTTTACCTTACAATATAGAACGCCTTGAGCCAAATGCTGTTGTGATTTGGACTTACAGTATATGACAGGAACTTATGACTTCAGGACTTTTCAGGCTGACAAGGACATTAATCTGTACAGTAAGGGATGTGGATTGACTATTTATGACTGAAACATGATGTTAACTGCAAAGAAGCATTTTGATGGCCTGAAATTCAGTTGCTGGATGCTGACTGTGGAAGGTGCTTCTATTAATAGCCAAGGGAATTTGTGTAAATAAACTTAACACAGCAATGGATGTAGAAGTTTATTATTAACACACTGCCTGGATTCTTAACTTATCTTATCAAGGAAGTGTGATGATGTAATGGTGATGTAATGGAGCATTTTTAAAATGAAATTCAATGTAAAATGTGAAAACCATTACCAATGCTGGATCGCAGCCAAAGAGAGGAATTCCTCCAACATGCACAAACATTCGCCTCACATAGCATGCAAATTAATTGCATGGTGTGTGCTGTTTTTGTTTAGTTTTACTCATCCGCCTCATTAGTTAGATTTATTCCAGCAATGTTCCCACCTGTTTCCTATCCTTTCATTGTCCTGTGTATTTACGCCCTTAGTTTATCTCTTTGTGGTCACGTTGTTGTCAACTCGTGAGTGGCCCCTGTTCATTGACATGACCGCAAAATGGACCTAGCATTCTCTGACCTGTACGATGGGAGTAGGCAGCAGTTTCCCTTTCCGAAGGAAAGCTGAAGTGGAAGCAATGGCTCATCCCCGAGTATGAGCACATTTTCAACGGGACCCACACTCACACCAGTTCCCAGGGCAAGGGCACCTGAGACGCAGTCTAGTCGTGCACCTGTACCTGTTTCGTGTGGGGGTGGCTGGTGTCCAGCTGTTCCTACAGTTAGTGCGGCCAGGACCCAAACCGTCCCTGCACCCATAATTATTCCGCAAGTGGGGACGGCTGGTGTTTGGCCAGTCCCGGCACCCATACCTGTCCCCAGAGAGAGAATGGCCAGCCCTCAACATGAGCTCCAAGTGTAGCATCCAGAGTCTGCTGTGAGCTCTGCACCACCCTAGTAAGCTTATGTTCCTCCAGAGGTTTCCGCACCATCTGGTCCTGCTTCATCTACGCCAGAGGATTCCGCAACATCTGGTCCTGCTTCATCTGCCAGAGGTTTCTGCACTGCCTGGTCATGTTCAGCCAGTGCGCCACCGTTTGATCCTGCTCTGCCCAAGCCAGTGGTCTGTGCCAAGCAGCGCCAGGGCTGGCCAGCTGCCAAGCTACCGGGAGGGATCTTCACTGCCACCAGCCACCTGCCCAAGCCATGCTACGGCCAGCCACATGAAACTCAATGAGTTGTCCCATCACCTCCGTCAGTCCCCAGTGGAGCATCATTGGTAAATGGTAAGCGGCCTGTATTTATATAGCGCCTTTCTAGTCCTTAAGGGCCCCAAGCGCTTACATATCCAGTCATTCACACCCATTCACACCCATTCACACACCCATTCACACACTGGTGATGGCAAGCTACGTTAGCCACAGCCACCCTGGGGGCGCACTGACAGCAGGCGGAGCTGCCGGGCACTGGCGCCACCGAGACCCTCTGACCACCACCAGTAGCCGCGGGTGAAGTGTTTGCCCAACGACACAACGACCAAGACTGTCCGAGCTGGGGCTTCGAACTCTGGGGTTCTTTACAAATTCCACGCGAACTCCCAACTCTTAACCACAAACTCGCCCCACAAATCCCCATGTAGAAGGCCTCCAGATAGGCTCCGTTGTTGCTGCTGGCCTGCAGCAGGCCTCCTGAACTGTTTTGGATTCTGTATAGCAATCATTATGATTGGCTGTATGTTTAATTTTTTGGCTGTATGTTTAATTTCAGCAAAAAGGAAACATGGCAAACATATGTATTGAGGATACAAAAACCCATATCCGAGGGCATTTATTTGTTCTGGACACTGACACAGTTGAGGCTTTTTTTCTAGTTTTCTGGTAGCCACTTCAGGAAGCTGAACATGTTTTACATGGGGAGATTGGGGGAAAAAGTAAAAGGGGAAATGCAGTGAACAGTAAACACACCCATTATTTCCAGACTACACTTTAGTTTAGCCAAAAGATTAGCTGAGGGGGTTTTTTCAAAACTCAATTTTTTTGTCCCCAACTGGGAAAATGTATGGTTATTACCTGCAAGACAAAAATTTTGGAAAAGACACAGGTTTGTGGTGTGGTCACTCACTTTAGTACCTTCCCCAAAAAGCAAAACCCCGAAAAACACTTTGGTCACAAAATTAAATGCAGTTTGTGATTTGTGGACATGAAATGGCCTTAAATTATCCTCCTGGTCTACACTGCAGTCATGCTTTCCAGGTGATTTCCAGTTATCTCCATGGAGAAAATCATTTAAAGGGGAAATAGGCTCTTGTTATGCAAGGGGCCCTTTGTGTGGAGATAACAAGATTCAGGGAGACATGACAGCTTGTGAGAGGTGATTTTTTCTTAAATGGGATGGTTAGACCCAACCGGTTTAAAAAGGGTCCATTTTTTTTTTTAAATTTTGTTAAAAATTTTAAAAAATTATTTTTTTTTTAAATTTAATCTGGCGAAATGCCAAATATTATGCCCAAATAAAAATTGAAAGCTCTTTTTTTTTAAAAACAATTTTATTATGTGAATAGCTTGTATGTTTATTTGAAATGATTCCGGGGATACAGACAAATTCCTGGGTGGGTCCAAGGAAGAGCTAAAGGTGTTTAGAAGGTTTAGGAGTGCTTTTATGGACATTTTCCACCATTCTTACAGAAGTGCTTTAGTGAGGTCAGACACTGCCAAGAAGCTCTGCTTTTTTCCATCCCAACGCTGTGTGTTGAAATCAGGACTCTGTGCAGGTCAGTCAAGTTCTCTCATACCAAACTCCATGTCTTTATGGACCTGAAGTTGTGCACATGAACATTAGAACAGGAAGGGGCCATTCCTTACTTTTCCCACAAAGTCGACAGCATGAAACTGTCCAAAATCTCCTGGTGCTTGACTGTATACACCTGTGGCCACAGAAGTGATGGGAACACTTGAATTTGATCAGTGGATGGGTGAAAGACTACTTTTGGCAATATTGCATATATTTTCATGTCCTGAACATATCATGTCAGATCAGGAACATAGATTAATTAAATTAAATAAGAAATTCAATTTCATGAAAAAAATTACAAAATATGACTCCTTCTTGAAACTATCTGTGTTCTTGGTCCAAAACACGAAAGAGTGATTGTGGCAGGGGTGTGGTCTCTGGTGCTTGTGGTCAACAATAAAGCTGAAACCATGTCATTTGTGCACTGTGTTGGGCTGGTCTTTTCACAGTGACCTTTAACCGGATTATTCATCCAGAATTGCTGTGCGTTGCTGACCTACAGCAGACAAGAGATTCTGGACATCTGGACTCATAACTCCAACAGTTTTATCATCGATCTCCACTCATCCCAGAGATCTCCAGAACACAAGGCTGCCCACTCTCCCGGCCGGGCGGAAGTGCATGCAGACGCGCCGAGACGTAAACAAAGGCGGAGGTAGGCGCGAGGGCTATGGGCTAAGCTAAAGCTAACACCACACCGGTTGCCTTTACCCAGTGCTTTTGCTCGCCAATGTCGTTTTCTGGCAAACAAAATGGATGAGATACGGCTCTCCATCACTAACAACAGACGGATTATGGACTCAAATGTCATGTTTTTCACGAAACATGGTTGAACAACAGCTGCCCGGACCCAATGCTATCGAGTTAGCAGGACACCACACACACCGAGCCAAACAGGCTAGCAGATGACTCCGGCAAGACCAGAGGTGGATGTTTGTGCATTTATATTAACAATGCTTGGTGCATGAACTCCACTACTACTGAGAGTCACTGCTCACCTAATGTGCAGGTTTTTAATGGTCAAATGCAGACCTTATTATCTCCCCAGGGAACTCACTTCGATCATACTCACTGCCAGTATACCCCCTGACGCTAATGCTAGGTTGGCCATGAAAGAACTTTCTGCAGCCATTAACCAAACACCAGAAAAAACACCCCAGGC
>JAQSNX010009132.1:0-10553 GCA_029532605.1 Oreochromis grahami
CCCAAAGGCCCCACAAGCTCATCTTTGATGATACCAGCCCAAACCAGTACTCCACCTCCACCTTGCTGGCGTCTGAGTCGGACTGGAGCTCTCTGCCCTTTACCAATCCAGCCACGGGCCCATCCATCTGGCCCATCAAAACTCACTCTCATTTCATCAGTCCATAAAACCTTAGAAAAATCAGTCTTGAGATATTTCTTGGCCCAGTCTTGACGTTTCAGCTTGTGTGTCTTGTTCAGTGGTGGTCGTCTTTCAGCCTTTCTTACCTTGGCCATGTCTCTGAGTATTGCACACCTTGTGCTTTTGGGCACTCCAGTGATGTTGCAGCTCTGAAATATGGCCAAACTGGTGGCAAGTGGCATCTTGGCAGCTGCACGCTTGACTTTTCTCAGTTCATGGGCAGTTATTTTGAGCCTTGGTTTTTCCACACGCTTCTTGCAACCCTGTTGACTATTTTGAATGAAACGCTTTGATTGTTCGATGATCACGCTTCAGAAGCTTTGCAATTTTAAGACTGCTGCATCCCTCTGCAAGATATCTCACTATTTTTGACTTTTCTGAGCCTGTCAAGTCCTTCTTTGACCCATTTTGCCAAAGGAAAGGAAGTTGCCTAATAATTATGCACACCTGATATAGGGTGTTGATGTCATTAGACCACACCCCTTCTCATTACAGAGATGCACATCACCTAATATGCTTAATTGGTAGTAGGCTTTCGAGCCTATACAGCTTGGAGTAAGACAACATGCATGAAGAGGATGATGTGGACAAAATACTCATTTACCTAATAATTCTGCACTCCCTGTATGAAAAACGTGTATACTTACTGCATTTGAATCATTTTAACCATATGTAACCACCTGCATATGTGTTTGGGGGGAAAAAAAGGCTTTGATTTTGCCACCCCATTTGATTTCTTTGCCACCCTAAGAAAATTTCTCTAGATCCGCCCCTGCCTCCATGAAGTCTAAACACAAGAGGGGTCTGGCTACACTTATCTCTAGTGCCCTTAATTATGAACATATCTCGGAAATATGTGACGAGGAAGGCAGATTTGTTAAAATAACAGGTAGGATAGAGGGATCTGAAATTACAATATTAAATGTTTACGCCCCCCCTAGGAGCGAGTGGTTATTTTATAGGAATATGTTTGACCTAATGGTGGACTCTCGGGGGATAGTTGTCTGCGGGGGAGATTTTAACTTTAGGCTCGATCCCAAACTTGATTCCTCCCCTCCGACCAGTCAGGTAACAGCACTTACTAGAAAGGTTAATTCCTATATGACAGAGATGGGGATAATAGATGTATGGAGGGATCGTCACGTATCTACTAGAGATTTCACTCACTACTCTGGTTCATTTAAAGTGTATGCAAGGCTGGATTATTTTTTCATGTTTAAAATTGATAGGTTTAGGGTCAGAGACTGTGACATATTAACAAGAGACCTATCTGATCATAGTCCTATTTCTCTATCCCTACAGGTGGCTAGGAAAAAACGTAAGACACTGTGGAAATTTAATTCACACTTGTTTAATGATCCTGCCATAGTTTCTAAAGTAAAGGAAGATATTAAAGAATTTTTAGAAGTTAATGATACAGGGAGGTATCCCCAATTATTCTTTGGGACACGCTAAAAGCGGTAGTGAGAGGTAAATTAATTTCTATTGCCTCCCACTTAAAGAAAATCAAAGGGCAAAAACTAGCAGACTTACAGGCAAATCTAAAGTTAAAAGAACAGGAGGATAGAAACACCGCAAATCCCACTGTAAAACAGGAAATCAGGAAAATACAGGGTGAAATTAATGATATTTACACCCAGGAGGCCCTAAATAAGTTAACCTTTTTGAGGCAGAAATACTATGAGATAGGAGGGAAATCTGCAAAATATTTGGCACATAAATTACGCAAACAACTAGAGGAAAGTATGATATATCAAATTAAGGATCCCAAAACTAACAATTTGGAAACTAAATTAGAAAATATTCAGGAATGTTTTGAGACCTTTTTCAGTGAATTGTATTCACAAACGAATGCTACTGAGGAGAACTGTATTGATGCTTTTTTAAGTCAATTAGAATTACCTTCACTCCTCGTTTCTCAAAATGAGTATTTAATACATCCCATTTCAACGGAAGAAATTAATGTAGCTTTTTCCAGATTAAAACCAGGTAAAGCAGTTGGGCCGGACGGGTTCAGTTCTCAGTGGTACCGCACCCTGAGGGCAGATCTACTCCCCATATTGTTGAAGTCATTTTACTATACTTTACAGGAGGGAGAAATCCCACCCTCTTGGAGGGAGGCAATTATTTCAATCATCCCAAAAGAGGGGAAAGATAAACGAGAATGTGGAAATTATCGACCAATCAGTGTCCTTAACCTGGATTACAAGTTATTTACTTCTATTCTTGCTCACAGACTGGAGAAGTTACTACCTGCCCTCATCAACTAGATCAGACTGGTTTTATTCATTATAGACAAACAAGTGACAATATTAAGAGAATATTACACATTTCTACTCAAATACAAAAAAAATAAAATTCAATCAATAATAGGAAGTTTAGATGCCAGAAAGCTTTCGACTCCGTCAGATGGGTATTTCTATATAAGGTTCTGGGGAAGTTTGGCTTCCAAGATAAGTTTATTAGAATAATTCAAGGTCTTTATGCTCAACCCTCAGCCCGAATTAAGGTGAATGGCGATCTCTCTAAACCCTTTATCCTGGAACGTGGCTGTAGACAGGGTTGTGCAATTTCGCCACTTCTCTTTGATTTATTCATAGAAACATTAGGCCCATCGATTGGACAAAATGATAACATTAAGGGTGTTGCACTATCAGGAGTTGAACATAAAGTAGCAATGTTTGCCAATGATGTATTGGTTTGCCTGGAGGACCCAGAGAGGTCTTTTAGCGAGTTGATGTCTACCATAACTGATTTTGGGGAAGTTATCTGGCTATAAGATTAACATTTCAAAAACACAGGTGATGACCTTAAATTACATAGCCTCTGCAACTTTACGTAGGAAATTTAAAATAAATTGGGATAATGAGAAAATCAAGTACCTGGAATATACCTGACTGTAGACCTCTCTGGGCTCTTCCAAGCAAACTATGAGCCAATATCTGTAAGTATAAAAGATGATCTGCATAGATGGAATCTGGTCCCTTTTTTGAGTCTCAGCTCCCGGATAGCCGCAATCAAAATGAACATGCTCCCCAGACTGCTTTACCTTTTCAGAAATTTGCCAATAGAAGTGTGTGACCACCAATTTATTGAATGGGACAAGTGGATCTCCAGATTTATCTGGCAGGGCCGAAAACCAAGGGTTAAATATGCCACCCTACAGCTCCCCAAGGAAAAGGGAGGATTGGGCCTCCCCTGCCTCAAGAATTACTATTATGCCGCTCAAATAACTCCTCTCCTATATTGGTGCAACGAATCATATACAGCTAAGTGGAAGGAACTGGAATCCAACCTAGGAGACCGTCTCCCTCTACAAGCTGTTATGGCAGATAAGGGCTTAATGTGTCGGCTGGAAACCTTGGGGAACCCCTGGCTAACTCACACCCTCCAAGTTTGGCAGAGGGTAATTAGTATGTGTGGGATACACAAAATGTTAAAAATTTTCAGGTGGTTTGCTTTTGATTCAGATTTTATCCCAAATAGACACGACTCTAATTTTAAAGTATGGATATCCCACGGCCTTACGGCCTTCCTTTCTCTTACTCATAGAAATATTGTGCTCAGATTTGAGGCCCTGCGGGATAACCATCATTTGACAAAATACGATTTTCATAGGTATCTACAGCTGAGATCATATATTGATCATGAATGCAAACTGTCTGACTTTAGTGATGTTGAGTCGCATTTTTTCCTTATTCTGAAAAATGCCACAACCACGATTCCTACTAAATCCATCTCCAAACTATACAAAGCTCTCTCTAGTGCCAGCGAGGATAATACTCTTTACACTAAAGATAAATGGGTAAGGGAATCAGGGATTGTTATTTCTAGGGGTGAATGGGAAAATATTTGGCACTGTCAGTGGACAACATCCAGCTCTATGAGCTGGAAGGAACATGGCTGGAAAAATATCATTAGGTATTTCAAGACACCATACCAGGAGAGATACAAAGGGGTCCATATGCAATGCTGGAGACAATGCGGCTCGACTGAGGCTAACCACTTTCATGTTTTTTGGGATTGTCCCAAGTTAAAAAATTTCTGGATGGATGTCCAGACCTCTTTAAGTGCAGTCTTCAATGTCCAAATACCTTTAGATTTTAAGGTCTTATATATGGGTCTGATGCCCTTTCTGGAGCGTAAAAGTGAGATTAAGTTGGCACAACTACTTTTGGTGGCAAGTAAAAAAACAATTACTAGAAGATGGTTAAGCCCAGTCCAACCTACATTAGAGGACTGGTTTGGGATCATTCTAGAGATATATAGGATGGAAAAATTGACATATTTGCTAAGAAACCAAAAGGCCAAATTCTACGAAATTTGGAACAACTGGATACAATTTATTACCCCCACCAGAGTTGACTTCACTTGATTCTCACTGTTACCTGTTTTGTTTATTTACTTACTTGTTAACCATTATAGCAGCATAGACCTCCCCCAATTTGTGTTTATAGTTCTATGTGTTTTAAGTATCTCCCTTTGGAGAGCAAGTGAACAACTCTCATAGGAATGGCTAAAGGAGGGTAATATGCACTTGCTGATTATTGTTGTTCATCATTTGCTCTCCTAAACTAAATCTAAAAACCTGGAATGGACTCTGCTCATATGTTACTTGGACACTGCTATGCAGATGCTTTATGTTAACCTATTTCTACCTGTCCAATCCAAATAAAGATATAATTAAAAAAAAATAGAATTAGATTTTTTTCACCTTAGGTATTACATAATATCGTAATGCAATGCAATGTGGATGACACTCATTACTGGCATTGATTTAGCTAGAAGTGCAATTGTTTGTCTCTGAATCAAGGTGTTAAAAAACTGCTTACTGCTTTTAGTGACAGCAACACTTCGAACTAGACTTCTAGCAGAAAACATAAATAATTAAAAATGAAGCACAAGCTTAAAAAAATTAATTGCAAGAAAATTTAAATGTGAAATATTTTTCTCCTCTTGGAAACTGCAGTCATAATAAAGACAACAAAAGTGTGTCATAGAACCAACAACTCTTTTTTTTAATTTGATTTTTTTACACTGCATACATGTACAGATTACACCTTTAGCCTTTAAAATAGGAATAAAAACAACATGCATTATCATAATTTTGGCAGCCGTTAGCTTGCTTGTACTTTCTTGTTGTACCAAAACTCCTCACAGCGAATTCCTGAAACTAGCTGGTGGAAGGGGGTTCAGATGAACAGCATATTGCTTTCATACAGCATGCTTCTTTAAATAGCCTTAAAGCTTCATTATTATTATTCTTGTAACTGCGTTTATTAATTCCTTGTTTAATCTACGGTTTTGTTGTTTTAGTGTGGTAATTGTGTTTTTGTGATTCTGCTCCTGAAAAATAGGCTTTAATGTTAATTAAAGTGTCTAATTAAATTAAAAGAGAAACTGAGCAAACATAAATAAACAGGTGGTTTAACCACCATTACCAAAGGACATATTTCTGTTTTTTTTTTTTAAATTAAATTTTGTATCACTTTCAGAGCTTCATAAACAAATTAAAACGGTCTTTTCTTTTCTTTTACCTTGGAGGCTAGACAAAATGGAAAAAGAACTAAAAGAGAGAGAATGAAAAACCTCAAAGAATACCAGACCAGGAGGAGATAAAGTCTCTTTCACTGAGAAACGCTGGAGCCAGTGATGTCAGAGAGGAATGATAAAGGGATGAAATAACAGAGACTGCCTCCGGGAAGATAACGTGATAGCACCAATTTAATGTCCAGCAAATTAAGTATTGAACATTACCACTGTTTTCATTCCTGTGGCGACAGAAATTGTCCAATATCAGACTGGATGCAAATGATGCATCTTTTTCAAGCTGATAAAGGAATAAACATCTATTATGTGTGTTTTCCAGGTAAGCAGTAGTGGCATTTTAATCAGATGATTACTCTGAGTAAGAAATCTCTCCTTTTTTATCAGTAAACCTAAAGTGTTGACAGTTAGAGAGAAGATGACAAGAAAGCTTTGTACAGGATCAAATTATCACTAATGCATAAAAGGTGCATCTATCTACCCTCTTATACTTGCGATCAATCTTAATCCACTCCCCTTTCCAATACATAATAACATCAGAGGTACTAAAGCAGATATGAAGAGCATAAGCATCTTTTATTATTATTGATCTCAAGCAGCCCACAAATTACTGTTCAAGCAATGTGTTTTCTAATCAATAAATTCTTATTTTACACATCCAGCAACAAAATCAGCTGAACTAAATCTAAGCCAATGTCTTAATCAATAATTGTCCTCAAAGAGTTGGGATCAGCTGACTGTTTAAACATGTTCCTTCAAGCGTGGTATTAAACCCACAATGGACACCAAGAAAATACGTCCAACCTTCAGTCTTTATACAGAATCGTTGATAGTAATGTTGTGCATAAAACAACATTACTAAAAACAATTCACGTTGGCCTATATATTGTATTTACATTTTAAAAATTACATTTACTGGCCACTTTGTTAGGCACATCTATTCAACACAAATACAGAGGTGTAGAGTGATACTCCATAATTTTTGTTCCAAGGAAGGAAATGAAATATTTACAGCTGTTGTAAGTGGTTGAAATTCAGTTGTCACTTTAACTGATTTTTGTACAAGTAAGTCAAAGAAAAAAATGAGTCGTCCAAGCTGTCATCGTGATTTGGCTGAAGGTAAGCTGTCTGAGGCAGGAGGAACTTATTAAACTCAATATTACATAACCCATCAAACATTCCTACATGATATGTATGGCTCTGAAAGAGCAAAGCAAAAGAAAAAGAGAAACTGCATGAAAATCTCTGTGTGCAGAGACATTTTAATTATGTACCATTTTCCATTTAGAAATGTCATTAAAAACGTGAAACAGTTCAGTTAAGTTCAGTTCTGCTTGGTTTCAAGAAAATGCTGGTGTTATTATTGAGAAGAAGAAAGGAACTCAGCTCTAAACATGCCATAAATGAACACTCAAACTATCACAAATCCCATTAACTATCATGACCACAGTAATATATGCTTTTTTCAGTATCAGATTCAGCATTACACAGCTTCCCTCAAACCTCAGCAAATCATATTTGCATGATTTATTTAAATATTCTCCCAAAATTTTGTATTTTAAAAAAAGGACACTCCTACAAACACACATCCAATAAAGCTAACCCATTGAATGACTTTTCAGTTAAAGAACTCACACTGTGCCTCTTTATTGAACCAATAGTAGCATTTTCACACCAAAGAGTTTTGTGCTGGAATAACATCAATAATGGTGTTTTACGAACAACACAAACACAGGGGTCAGACTGTTAGTAGGACTCCAATAGTAATCAATAGTAATCAATAACTTGAGAAGGAATAAAGTTGCCTTCTCTCGCTGTTCTCTGTATAAAGTCACCCTGACTTTTTAGATGTTTAAGGAATTTTAACTGTTCAGGACATTTTGGGGGAGATGTTTGGTCTTCTGTAAACTATGTGCAGTATGTGTCAACTAATTTGCCCCCAAAAGGTGTGCAACTTCTTCCAAAACTTTGTATGTACTGTTGTGGTGAAACATCTATAAAATCTAATTGCAGCCACTAAATGCATTTAGGTATGTAGACATAGTCAGGACAACCAGCAGATGTTTAAACTTGGCAAAGAAAGTTGTGACTTTAAACATCGCATGGCTGTCTCTTAGTATTTCGGAAGCTATCAATCTACTGGGATTTTTACACACAACCATTTCTAGAGTTTACTGAAAAAGAGAAAATATCTAGTGAGCGGCAGTTCTCTGGAGGAAAATGCCTTGTTGATACCACAGTTCAGAGCTGATAGGAAGGCAACAGTAACTCAAATAACCACTAATCAGCTAAGAGCAGCAAACTGAAGCTACAATTTGCACGGGCACACCAAACTTGGAAAATAAAAATGGGAAAACCCTTACCTGGTCTGACGGGTCTTGATTTCTGCTGCAACATTCAGATGGTAGGGCCAAAATTTGACATGAACAACATAAAAACGTGGATTCATCCTTTTTTGTAGCGACAGTATGCTGGTTGTGGTGAAATGGTGTGTGGGAGATTTTCTTGGCACACTTTGGCACACAATACGTTAGTATTGTTGCTGACCATGTCCAGATTTTGTATTTCCTTTGCTTTGTATTTTTTTTAATATTACAAGTCAATTTTCTTTATTCATTTCACCAAATTCACTCATTTTTATGGCAGACCACAGCAAGACGATTCAAGATAGAACATAAGATCCCGCAGATCAGACACAGACATAGACTTTATTAATCCCACACTGGGGAAATTGTGTTTTTACAGCAGCACAAACAAGGGTCAGCAAAACAAATGGAATTAGAGCTATATTAGAAAAATGGAAAAAATTGAAAAAGTAGAAAAGAAATAAAAATTAAAAAAGTGCATAAATTAAAAAAACCTCAATGGGTAATTGCTACTATTTACAAATAGTTGCTATAAACAGTAAATGCACTCAGAGAATTTTACATATGTACATAAAGAGTTATATAGCATGTGTTCATTTTACAGTCTGACTGCTGTCAGCATGGAGGACCTCCAATAATAATTTTTAGTCTTCCAGTTATAATTTTTGCCTAAGTTGTTAAGATAGCCAGCTAGAATGTACCAAATTAGTAGTTCTGACACTCATGAAAGACAATGAATAGCGGTTAATAAGTCCTCATCCACCCTCTATTCCTCACCTTTTACCAGCCTTTTACAGCAGTCAAATGAAATGAAAGAAATTAGATGCTCATTATTCTATGCCAAAATTAATTTAGCAGTTAAAAAACAAATCTTTTAAATGTAGGTATAGCACAGTAATAAAGTTAATGTGGCTTAAAGCATGGTTAATAAAAAAGACCTCAATCAACAGCAAATTTGAAACTACACTGACATAATTCAGCCCACACACTGAAATTGAACTCATACACCATCCAGCACTGATTGAGAGCTCTTCTACAAACAAAAACCCTCATGTGTTTCAAACACTCAAGGTCAGAACGAAGGATTCAAAACTTCCTCATCATAAACCGTCTGGGAAGTACTCTGTATTTTTGAAAAAGGAAAAAAAAAAACCCCAAACATAACAAAACTGTAAAGCTAAGAGAGGGCTCTTCTATAAAACAGGAGGCTTGTCAAGGTTGACCATTTAAAAGATTTATAAAAAGACATAAGTTGAACTTGTGAGTCTGTGTGGTATGTGTGGTGAGCTTGAGACTGATGCCTAAGGCAGGATATATTTTGGTGCAGAGTGTGTTTGTATGTGTGTGCTCATGCATGGAAGCGAGTAGAAGGTTTATATCATTTTATCAGTCAGCTTTGATATCAGCTATAGCCAAAAATCCCAGAGATACTACACTGACTTCAGAGGGAAGAAACTGACTCTCGGCTGCTGACAGAAAAGATGGAAGTGTTACTTTGACTTTTTGTTCAGTGACGATGAAAAATTCAATGACCAAATACATGAAAAAAACAAACAACAAAAAAAAAAAAAAAAAAAAAAAACGGTGAAAAAAAAAACTGATAGCATGGGAACAACTGCCATTTTCACAACTTCTGTTCATGTTTCTATACTGAAAATAACATTTCATAAATTGAACATGGACATTTTTTAAAGGAAAAAAATGCAATTCCATGACAAAGACATGCACCATGCAGTCAATGATAAAACAAACTTCAATGCCCAGAACACAGCTAATTTGATGAGATGATGTAAACTACTGCTGTATTTTCCATCTTATGTAATAACTTGCCAATAAGTGGCAGAACTTGATGATAAATTCATTGTAGTATAGATTATAGTTTGGATGTGGCAGACCCAAATACAGAAAACTCCAGGCAGAATATTCCACAAAAGGTGTGTGTTTATAGGAGGCTGATAAAGACCAAACTTCATATAAAACTTCAACAAACTTCAACAAAACTAAAATCCAGTGAACTAGGAAGTGTGAAGGAGCATAAGGGGATACACCGAGGATTACACAAGAGAAACCATTACAAGGAAGAGAGGAAGGATTGGTGGGATAAGGCACACCTGGAGGAACGAGACACAAGTGCAGACAATCAGGAAGAGACAGACACGAAGCAAGACACTAGCCAAACCATCCATGAAAAGTAAATTAGGAAACAACCCAAAGAACACATAATTAAACATGGATAAAAGAAGACTTACACTAACAACACAGAGACCAGGTAACAGCAGAGAACAAATGAACTCAAAGCAGAAAATGAAGCTAGTGCTTTTGGCTGCTTCCTTATTCACCACAGAAGGTAGCTCCACATATTTGATTTGGCAGATTTTCTCAACAGATGTCCTTCTTTAACACAAACCGTAAGGGAATTTGTGTCCTCCCAGGATTGGACAAGGAGTCTTTGACTTGTTA
>JAQSNX010009134.1:0-23366 GCA_029532605.1 Oreochromis grahami
GGGGGAAAGGGTCACATATTTTGGGTCTGGGTGCCGTTTCCCCCTCTGGGGGTGAGGGTAACTGGACCCGGGGCATAGAGTATGTTTGGGGAGTATGATTGTGTGTACATGTCCATGTATGTCTGTCCCTACGTTGGGTGAGTGCTGAGTGTTTGTATATGTGTGCATGAGGGTGGGAAAGCATGTTTATGTCTGTGTGTGCCTGTTTGTCTGTGT
Organism: Oreochromis grahami; assembly: GCA_029532605.1. NCBI lineage: Eukaryota > Metazoa > Chordata > Actinopteri > Cichliformes > Cichlidae > Oreochromis > Oreochromis grahami. The sequence goes on from JAQSNX010009134.1 coordinate 217, forward strand.
CTATATGTCAGGTGGGGTCTTAGACTCCACCTCCCTGGGTACTCCCAGGCCCTCCAAGTGTGGAGGCCTATCTCCCCTCACCACACTCCCTGCTGGTTGCTGATGCCCTCAGGGGTTGGTGCATTGGTGGTTCTTGGTGTCCGGAGCTGGGCGCTCAGGTATGCACCAGCTCACTCCCGGTGGCTACTTGGTGGGGCCTGGTGCCTGTCGGCAATAAGATTTTCATGGCAAGTCATCGAAATTCGCCGTGGCGCCATGGTCTCACCGTATCCCGAAAACTCAAAAGTTCCGCAATTTAACATGGTCCAGGTGTGTAGTTGACACTGACCAAATATGAAGCTTGTATGATGAAATTCCAATGAGGAGTTCGCAAAAGTTCGAGGCATGGAAATGGCAAAATTAGAGCCAAAATGTCACCTTCACTTCCAAATGGCGGACTTCCTGTTGGGTTTGCGTCAATGGTCCCACTGACTTTTTTGTTCGTCTTGGCATGATACACATGTGTGCCAAATTTCATACATGTAGCTAAAACGATGTGTTCGTAGGGCTGCATTTAACAAGGCATAGGTGGCGCTACAGAGCCATTTCCCAGTGCTCATATGTAAAACCATTAAAATACAAAATTTTTCACCAGACCTGGCATGTGTGCAAAATTTCATGAGTTTTTGAGCATGTTAAAGCCCCCAAAAAGGCAATTCATTTCAATGAAAAATAATAATAATAATAATAATAATAATAATAATAATAATAATAATAATAATAATAATAATAAACGGAGCAGATACAATAGGGCCTTCGCACTCTCAGTGCTCGGGCCCTAATAAGTAAATACAAGTCAGTTAACCACTGAGTCAAAGGCCAGTGAATAAAAATACGTTTTTAATCGTTTTTAATCTGGATTTAAAAACCAGCACTGATGTCGATTGCCTAATGTGAAGAGGAAGATCATTATTATTATTATTATAAATTATATTATTATAAAGCTTTGGAGCCACAATAGAGAATGCTCGTCCTCTCAGTTTCAGCCGTGATTTGGGGACTGAGAGCAACAGCTGCTCAGTTGACCGGAGCGAACGAGTGGGGACATAGGGCTTCAGCAAATCAGACAAATATTCAGGTGCAATACCATTTAAGGATTTAAAAACCAATAAAAGAACTTTAAAATGAATCCTAAATTCAATCGGAAGCCAGTGCAGGGGGGCCAGAACCGGAGTAATGTGCTCAGATTTCTTTCTGCCAGTTAAAAACCGTGCCGCAGCATTCTGTACTACTTCCAGGCATGTCAGAGTGCCCAGTCCAACCCCTATTAAAAGGGAGTTGCAATAATCCAAGCATGAGGTTATAAAAGCATGGATAACAGTCCCCAAATCATACCTTGAAAGAAAAGGTTTGACCTTTGACAGACCCCTGAGGTGACAGAATGATGATTTCACCACCCCCATTCACGTGGCCATCAAAAGTAAGTGCAGAGTCGATTTTTAGAGGGACTGGACATAAGTTGTTCAAATAGTGTTGGCAGTATCTGAGCCGAAGGCACGATAGCATCGCATAGGTCAATGGTTCCCAAACCTTTTTTTGCTAGGCCCCCTTTGTTTTACAAGAAAATCTTCGCCCCCCCCCCCCACCCCACATACGCACACACACACCTACCTAAACCCCCCACCACCTTAACCCCCCCCCCCCCCCCCGCACAAATTCTCCAACCACACACACACCCATATTTTGTTTTCAAACTCCACTACAGTTTATTCCACACCTCAAACATTTAGTAAACAATTTAAAAAAAATAAAGGTAAACTGCAATAAATTACCAGCAGCAATACAATAAACTACTAACTCTTTTATGCTTCGTCCACACCTAGACCGGTATTTTGGAAAATGCAGCTTTTTCTATGGGTTTGGACCTTTCGTCCACACATAAACGGTGTTTCGAATCACCGAAAACGGAGATTTTTTAAAACTCCTGTCAGGCTGGAGATTTTCAAAAACTCAGTTTTTGCAAAAATCGTTTCAATTCAATAAAAAAATTGAATTGATACGATTTTTGCGTTTACATGTGGACGAGGAATACAGAGTTCGTCACGCAACGTCAAAGGTATATGCCTTTTTTTCACATCACACTGTGCGCCACTTTATTGTTTACATGAGATGAATTTCTACAATGGTGGATAGAGACAAAATACTGTTACTGTTAATCTGACTATCTGCAGTTTTTACATGCTTACATATACACACACAGTTACTGTCCCTCCATTTAGAAAGGCAGAGGGGTCACGGTGTCATTATTTTACATGTAGTTGTTTTTTTCCTGTGTAATAATATTCAACATTGCTATCAATACATTTTTCACTATGGTATGCAATCGTGATTGTCTGTGATTTGGACAGGGGGACCAAATCGTGGCAGGATCAGCCTGACAGTATTTGTATCCCACTGTAACTTTACTGAATAAAGCGCTAACATCTCCAAAATGTCAGGAGTAGTTAGTTATTACAAGAAGTGTTTGTGAACTAAAAATCAAGAATGTGGGATATTGTTTGTCCATGATTTGGAGAGCCCAGCGCTGCTCCCGACGGAGGTGAAACTATCTGCCAGGGAGACCTACCTTGGCACTTGTGCAGGTGAAGCCAAAGGCAAGATATGCTTACTCATATTTTCTAGTATTTGGCTTGGAAGGAAGTTGGTTTGGTTTTCTTTTATTTAAAAAACCCTCTGGCATAGGTGCAGCCTGTTTAACAACAGGACTAAGAGGAACAACGTCAAATAAAATGGGCATATGGTCAGGGAATACAGCATCCTTGACATGTAAGTTACAGACAGATAACTCATATGATAACATCAAGTCCAATGGACTTGATGGCACCTTTAACAGATTGAACAAGATTAAAAGAGTTCCTTAGCCAGGGGCTTCCCTGGGCAACAGACGTGTATATTAAAATCATTGAGCAGCAGGATCTTGTTGTCTTGTTTTTTATGGACATGAAGTCTGCTAATAAAGATTGAATTGAATTGAATTGAATTGATCTGGTCATACCGGGATGCACAGTCAGCGAGAAACTCCAAAAACTCAGATAAAAACTCCTTGTTATATTTAGGAGGCTGATAAACTATTGCACACAGCAATGAAGGCGAGTAGCCCAGTTCACACAAAGTTCAAAGCTGTTGTGGCGTGTCCATGAGGATAGTTGCTTAAACTCAAAGTGTGCTTTAAAAACAACAGCTAACCCCCCGCCATGACCAGAAGCTCTCGGAGCGCTAAAATAAGCACAGCCAGCGGGCAGTAGTTCAGAAAAGGCGCTTAATTCACTGGGTGAAGTCCAGGTTTCAGTCAAACAGAGGAAATCCAGTGCATGAGAAGAAAAGAAATCCTTCAAAATGAAGGTCTTATTTGCCACCGATCTCGCATTTATTAAACCCAACCTGAGGGGAGCTGGTTTGGAGACCTCTGCAGCAGTGACAATCAGATCCACCTGTCGAAGGTTTGATCGGTCCATTCCCCTCCAATGCAGATGCTGAAGAGGGAAGGATTTAAGAGGGCTACTCCCGATAGAGCCGACAACAGGAACCAACCAGGAATCCACAGGGTCCAGAGCATGCGATGGTACCACGAGTCATGGAAAAGATTGACGAACGGAGTGAAGATCGTGAGGAAGGTAATAAACAACCACCTACACACACACAATGGACAAAAACAAACAAATGGACAACTGTACCCTCATACACACAATAATAACATGGACTGAACCACCACTCACAATCACTAGCACTTTATATAGCCTCTGCAGAAATTATCCACATATTTCATTTATCTTAACTGCACTACTGTATAATTCTGTATAAACAATCATTCTGTACAATACGATAATTATAATTCTACAACTGTTTACAACTGTTTATAACTTGCATAGTTCATGTTTCTGTATAGCTTTTTTTATTTCATATTTCTGTATAGTTTTCATATTTATATCCTGTTCATATCCTGTACATAGCTTGTATACCCACTACAGCCTGTACATACTTATAGTTACATAACATACCTTCATACCCATAACAGACCCATTTCTGTAATATATCTGCATATCTATATTATTGCTAATATATATTTTGTAATATATCTATATTATGGCTAAAGCACTTCTGGATGGATGCAAACTGCATTTCGTTGCCTTGTACTTGTACATGTGCAATGACAATAAAGTTGAATTCTATTCTATTCTATTCTATTCTAAATCCGGATTCTCAGCTTAACAAGGCGACCTCCACGGGTACCCCGTCTCTTGCGTTGCTTCTGCATATCTGGTGGCGGTGGTAGGGGATGCCGGCACGATGGTATTGCTTCCAGATAGGGAGGCAGAGAACCTTGGCTATCTTTACCAAACCGAACTGAAATTTTGGCACAATTTGAACTGTTGGCCAAAGCTGGTGGGTGGTCTGCTGAAGAGAAATCGCTGCAGCTAGTTATGTGCCTTACTGGCAATGCCCTGTCTAGCTTACTGCTTTTGAGCCCAGAGGGCGGGGGGAATTATGATGTTTTGGTCGGGGCTCTGAAGAGGCGGTTCAGTTCTTGCACTGCTCCGAGCCTACTGCGCTCCGAACTGTGGAGCCGCTGCCGATGACCAGGAGGGGTCCATTAGGGACCTGGTTAATGACAGTGAGGGGCTGGTCCACCGCACCTATGCCCACATGCCCCCCACCTTCCAGGGCGAATTAGCTCGAGACCACTTCCTCCAGGCCCTGCTTTTAGATGAGCTGCGGATCCAGACACTGTTAGCTCATCCTAAGTCCCTTCAGGAGGCCCAGGAGCTGGCTACAGAGAGTAAGTTACTGTGTGCTGGGGCTGCTAGCTGACTGAGCCAACTGGGCCACTGCAGACGGGGGCTGCGGGTGGAACTGCACCGGGTGCCGCTGAACCAGCATGGGCAGAGGGATTGACCCGATTGATGAGAGCTGTCATGCTGCGTGGGGACAAAGGCCAAGAAGGGGGCCGAGGGTCTGCTGGCTACCTAGCCCAAGACTATCCCCACACCTGCAGGGATCAGGGAAACGACATGGGGTCCACATAACGACGACGCAGGACCCTGGGGCTGTGTCCCGACCTCCTGTTCCTGGAGGAACAACCCAGCTCAGGGACCACGGGGGTGCACAGCGCCCCTGCGGAGCTGTGGATGGACAGGTGGAGTGACTTGTTTTGTTGGGCAGGACTTGGGTTGGCAAGTCAACTAATGGTATGCCCCATTAGTTGTGAATGGACTATGCTGCTCAGCCCTGGTGGATACCGGGTCTTCAGTGACAGTTTTAAGAACGAGGTGGTGGGAAGGGGGGAATGCATCCTTCCTACCATGGTGAAGCTGCAGACTGTCACGGGAGAGCGGGCCCCTATGCTAGGGGAATTGCTAGTCACCCTGAGTGTGGGGAGGAAGTCCGTCCGCTGCTCGATATGGGTTGCAAACCTGGAAGACTGTATACTGGGGCTGGATATACTCATGGCACTGGACTGCGTTATTGATATGGGGGGGAGAATACACTCTCGTTCCCTGACGGGTGTGTTGTTCAGATGTTGAGGCGGCCACCTCAACCTGATCAGCCTAGAGCCGAAGCTCTTTCTGAGCTGGCAGCCAACTCTTCCGATCTGACTGATGGCCCGGCCGCCCCCAAGGACCCACTTACACCGGCCTCAACTGCACCCTATGCTGCTTCGTGCCCTCCGCTTTCCCCCAAGGAACTGCTGGACAAGGATGGGAGAGTTTCAGCTGTGAGAGGGGGTGTGGGAGGAGAACTGCGATGGACTGACTGCTAGCTGCTACCGAAAAGGCCCCACAAGCTCATCTTTGATGATACCAGCCCAAACCAGTACTCCACCTCCACCTTGCTGGCGTCTGAGTCGGACTGGAGCTCTCTGCCCTTTACCAATCCAGCCACGGGCCCATCCATCTGGCCCATCAAGACTCACTCTCATTTCATCAGTCCATAAAACCTTAGAAAAATCAGTCTTGAGATATTTCTTGGCCCAGTCTTGACGTTTCAGCTTGTGTGTCTTGTTCAGTGGTGGTCGTCTTTCAGCCTTTCTTACCTTGGCCGTGTCTCTGAGTATTGCACACCTTGTGCTTTTGGGCACTCCAGTGATGTTGCAGCTCTGAAATATGGCCAAACTGGTGGCAAGTGGCATCTTGGCAGCTGCACGCTTGACTTTTCTCAGTTCATGGGCAGTTTTTTTGCGCCTTGGTTTTTCCACATGCTTCTTGCGACCCTGTTGACTATTTTGAATGAAACGCTTGATTGTTCGATGATCACGCTTCAGAAGCTTTGCAATTTTAAGACTGCTGCATCCCCCTGCAAGATATCTCACTATTTTTGACTTTTCTGAGCCTGTCAAGTCCTTCTTTTGACCCATTTTGCCAAAGGAAAGGAAGTTGCCTAATAATTATGCACACCTGATATAGGGTGTTGATGTCATTAGACCACACCCCTTCTCATTACAGAGATGCACATCATCTAATATGCTTAATTGGTAGTAGGCTTTCGAGCCTATACAGCTTGGAGTAAGACAACATGCATGAAGAGGATGATGTGGACAAAATACTCATTTGCCTAATAATTCTGCACTCCCTGTAGATGAGACCCTTGACACTGTGTCGGGATCCTCATGGTTCTCCTCCAGATTCCAGCGGAGATGATGATGGGCTGACCCCCTGATGCTGATGAGGATCAACCAGGTCCTGATTATGCGAGGAAGTTCCAGGATCGCATGGAGTCTGCTCATGACTTTGCTAGGAGGAAACTGATAAGTGTGGGGGTGCGGCAGAAGAGTAATAACAACGTCAATTCCTGAGGCTGACATTTTGACGTCGGGGAACTGGTCTGGGTGTACAACCCCCAGAGGAAAAAGGGCAGATGCCACAAGCTGGACAGTGACTGGGTTGGACCCTGTAAGCTTCTGGAATGCCTTGGGCAAGTGGTGTACAGGGTACAACTACCCCCAAGGGGACAGAGGGTCACCCTGCACCGGCACAGACAGGCCACCTATTTGGGTGTGGCCACTTTACTGGGACAACAGGGTGGGCCACGGACAGACATGGACTCCACCCCTACAGACTCTTCCACCACCATTGTGACTCCCCCTACTGTGAGCCCTGTGAGCCCTGGACCTGTGGCCGCTTCGGATGTGACCCCTTCCCCACCTCCTTCCAGGGGCCTTCGCCCAAGGAGGCACCATAGACCACCAGGCCACCTGAGAGACTTTATCCGCCCTCGTGACAGAGGTAGTTTGAGGGGTCGGGGTAGTGTAACAAACTGGGTTACAAGTTAGTTGACTGTTGTGTTATCAGTGTTTTGTGTTCAGAATTGCCACTCACTTATGGCATAGTTGGACCACACCGGCAGTATGGTGATTTACTGAGTGTCCTTGAATGTGTAGTAGTTTAGAGGCTGTTTGGCCTGTCAATCAGAACAGCTACCAATGACAGAGAGTCTGGAGGAGAGCATGTGTGTGGTTGGCTGAGAGTGTTTGGGGGGTGGGTGTTAGAGAATGTTTTTGTCACGGTTCTGGGTCGGTTCAACCCAGTATTTTGAATTCTAATGTTTTGGTTTATTTTTGAATGATCATTTTGTTCTCTGGTGCTTTAGGTATTATTATTATTTGTGATTCTGGTTTAGGGTTTAGTTCTGTATCTAGTCTGCCTCTTTGTGTAGTGATTTCTTGTTTCCTGTTTTATTGTGAAGGTCTGCATCTCATGTGAGTGTTTTCAGTTTGCCTCCCTTGTCTTGTCACGTTAATCACTCCCAGCATTGTCCCCCACCTGTGTGTAATCTCCCTGTGTTTCTCTGAGTGTATTTAAGTCGTGTCTTCTGTCATAGTAGTTGCTGGTTCGTCTGCGTTATTTCCCTCGGTCATTCTGTGTATTTCCCTGTGTCTCCCTGCATCTCTGTTACTGTTTTGTTTCTGTTAGTTTTCCCAGTTTAGGTTTTTGCTTAGTTTTCATGCTCACCCTTGCCATTTCTGTCTGTAGCACCAGCTGTGGAATAAACTCACTTGCTTCAGAGCTGCCGCATCTTGGGTCCTTAATAACTCACACACGGGTTGCCGTACGAACCAGCCACCATGGACCCAGCTTCATTAAACCCGTCCGAGGAGCTCCGGGACGACATTATCTACAATGTGGAGATTCTCCTCGGGCTGTGGCTGGAAAACCCTCCGAAAGAGCTTCGCCGCGCCGTTGAAAGCCGGCTACAACGGCTCTTTTCCGGCCTGCCATGGCTATTGGAATCGCTTCCCCCCGACCATGCAGGCTCGTCGGAGCCGTCTGCGGGGAGGAAACCCGTGACAGTTTTTGTGGCTGTGTGCGGGAAAAAGGAGCAGGAGTTGGGGGTTTTGTTTTCATTCTGGAGAGTACGTTTTTTCCTTGTTCTTTTGGCATTGGCTACGGCCCACAGTAGCCTGTGTTACTGTTCTTAATAAACACCGGTAACCGGAATACCAATCGTCTCTGTCTTCTGTCGGAGGGATGCTACAATAAAATCTGTACTAGTGCTGTCACTGTAGGAACTCAAAACCAAAGGACCAGAGCAGCTGATCAGGAATACATATTAGAAACTTTCAGTTCAGTTTTATTTATATGGTCCAATATTGCAACAACAGTTGCCTCAAGGTGCTGTACACTGTAAAATCTAATATTGTGTTTAATTAAAAATATTAAGTAGGCTGAACTCAATTTTTATCAATTTGTTATTAGAACTCAATTTAGGCAAGGCAAGGCAAGGCAAGTTTATTTATATAGCACAATTCAACAACATGTGATTCAAAGTGCTTTACAGAGACATTAAAAACAAAACCAAAAAGCATGATCTAAAATTGATTAAGACAAACAAACAAACAAAACAGTATTTAAAATCAAAAATCAAAACAGTAGATAAAATCAGAACAGTAGATAAAATCAGAACAGTAGATAAAATCAGAACAGTAGATAAAGTCAGTAGTTAAAATGTAAGTTTTGAAATTTAAGCTTAAAAGTGTGGATTTGGTGATTTTATTCAAAAGCAGCTGAGAATAGGTGGGTCTTCAATCTGGATTTAAATAAACTGAGTGTTTCAGCTGATCTGAGGCTTTCTGGGAGTTTGTTCCAGAGATATGGAGCATAAAAGCTGAATGCAGCTTCTCCGTGTCTGGTTCTGACTCTGGGAACTGATAAGAAACCGGATCCAGATGACCTGAGGGATCTGGAAGGTTCATACTGGGTCAGGAGGTCACTGATGTATTTTGGTCCTAAACCATTCAGAGCTTTATAGACCAGCATCAGAACTTTAAAGTCTATCCTCTGACGGACAGGCAGCCAGTGTAAAGACCTCAGAGCTGGACTGATGTGGTCCACTTTTTTGGTCTTAGTGAGGACTCGAGCAGCAGAGTTCTGAATGAGCTGTAGTTGTCTGACTGATTTTTTAGGTAGACCTGTAAAGATGCTGTTACAGTAATCAAGCCTACTAAAGATGAATGCATGGACTAGTTTTTCCAGGTCCTGTTGAGACATCAGATCTTTTATCCTTGAAATATTCTTGAGGTGATAGTAAGCTGATTTTGTTATTGTCTTAATGTGTTTTTCTAAGTTTAGGTCTGCATCCATCACTACACCCAAATTTCGCACCTGGTTTGTGGTTTTTAGGTGTATAGATTGAAGTTCTCTGGTGACCTGTAATCGTTTTTCTTTGGCACCAAAGACTATTACCTCAGTTTTATTTTTGTTTAGCTGGAGAAAATTGTGGCACAACCAGTCATTAATTTCCTCAATGCATTTACCAAGAGCCTGTACAGGGCCTCGGTCTCCTGGTGACATTGTGATATATATTTGTGTGTCATCTGCGTAGCTATGATAGTTTATTTTGTTGTTCTTTATAATCTGTGCCAGTGGGAGCATGTATATGTTAAACAGAAAGGGTCCCAAGATGGAACCTTGGGGAACTCCACATGTGATACTTGTCTGCTCAGATGTGAAGTTACCTATTGATACAAAGTATTTCCTGTTTTCTAAGTATGTTTTGAACCAGTTTAGTACAGTTCCTGAAAGACCTGCCCAGTTCTCCAGTCGTTTGAGTAATATGTTGTGGTCAACTGTATCAAATGCTGCACTGAGATCCAGTAAAACTAAGACTGACATTTTTCCACTGTCTGTGTTCAGACATATGTCATTAAACACTTTGGTCAGAGCGGTTTCAGTGCTGTGGTTCTGTCTAAAACCTGACTGGAAGGCATCATAGCAGTTATTCTGTGTTAAGAAGTAATTGAGCTGTTGAGAAACTGCTTTTTCAATGATCTTACTTAAAAATGGGAGATTTGAGATCGGCCTGTAGTTGTTCATTTGTGTCTTGTCAAGATTGTCCTTTTTCAGTATAGGTTTTATTACAGCAGTTTTTAGTGGTTCTGGAAACACACCTGATATTAAAGAAAAGTTTACGATCTGTAACAGGTCTGACTCCAAAGTCTTTGAGACCTTTTTGAAAAAACTTGTTGGCAGGACATCTAAACAGCAAGAGGAGGAGTTCAGTTGACCTAAGATGTCCTCCAGGTCTTTGCTGTTAATAGGGTGAAACTGTTTGATGGTGTTTAAACGGTTTTTCGGTGGTTTTTATCTGATTTAGTGCTCAGCTCAGATAAAATAATTATTGTGGGTGATTTTAACATCCATGTAGATGCTAAAAATGACAGCCTCAACATGGCATTTAATCTGTTATTAGACTCAATTGGCTTCTCTCAAAATGTAAAAGAACCCACCCACCACTTTAATCACACTCTAGATCTTGTTTTAACGTATGGCATAGAAACTGAACATTTGACAGTGTTTCCTGAAAACCCTCTGCTGTCTGATCATTTCCTGATAACATTTACATTTACAATAATTTATTACACAGCAGTGGAGAGTAGACTTTATCAAAGTAGATGTCTTTCTGAAAGTGCTGTAACTAAATTTAAGAATATAATCCACCCACTGTTATCATCTTCAATGCCCTGTACCAACATAGAGCAGAGCAGCTATCTGAACGCTACTCCAACAGAGGTCGATTATCTTGTTAATAATTTTACCTCCTCACTACGTACGACTCTGGATACTGTAGCTCCTGTGAAAACTAAGGCCTCAAATCCAAAGTCCCTGACTCCGTGGTATAATTCTCAAACACGTAGCCTAAAGCAGATAACTCGTAAGCTGGAGAGGAAATGGCGTGTCACAAATTTAGAGGATCATCATTTAGCCTGGAGAAATAGTTTGCTGCTTTATAAGAAAGCCCTCCGCAAAGCCAGAACATCTTACTATTCGTCACTGATTGAAGAAAATAAGAACAACCCCAGGTTTCTCTTCAGCACTGTAGCCAGGCTGACAAAAAGTCAGAGCTCTACTGAGCCAACCATCCCTTTAACGTTAACTAGTAATGACTTCATGAACTTCTTCACAAATAAAATTTTTATCATTAGAGAAAAAATTACCAATAATCATCCCACAGATGTAATATTATCTACAGCTACTTTAGTACCATCGATGTTAAGTTAGACTCTTTTTCTCCAATTGATCTTTCTGAGTTAACTTCAATAATTAATTCCTCCAAACCATCAACGTGTCTTTTAGACCCCATTCCTACAAAACTGCTCAAAGAAGTCCTGCCATTAATTAATGCTTCAATCTTAAATATGATCAACCTATCTCTAATAATCGGCTATGTACCACAGGCCTTCAAGGTGGCTGTAGTTAAACCTTTACTTAAAAAGCCATCTCTAGACCCAGCTGTCTTAGCTAATTATAGGCCAATCTCCAACCTTCCTTTCATATCAAAAATCCTTGAAAGAGTAGTTGTCAAACAGCTAACAGATCATCTGCAGAGGAATGGCTTATTTGAAGAGTTTCAGTCAGGTTTCAGAGCTCATCACAGCACAGAAACAGCTTTAGTGAAGGTTACAAATGATCTTCTTATGGCCTCTGACAGTGGACTCATCTCTGTGCTTGTCCTGCTAGACCTCAGTGCTGCGTTCGATACTGTTGACCATAATATCCTATTAGAGCGATTAGAACATGCTGTAGGTATTACAGGTACTGCACTGCAGTGGTTTGTATCATATCTATCTAATAGACTCCAATTTGTGCATGTAAATGGAGAGTCCTCTTCACACACTAAGGTCAATTATGGTGTTCCACAGGGTTCAGTGCTAGGACCAATTCTATTTACATTATACATGCTTCCTTAGGCAGCATCATTAGAAGACATAGCATAAATTTTCACTGCTATGCAGATGACACGCAGCTCTATCTATCCATGAAGCCAGGTAACACACACCAATTAGTTAAACTGCAGGAATGTCTTAAAGACATAAAGACCTGGATGGCCGCTAACTTTCTGCTTCTTAATTCAGATAAAACTGAGGTTATTGTACTCGGCCCTGAAAATCTTAGAAATATGGTATCTAAGAAGATTCTTACTCTGGATGGCATTACCTTGGCCTCCAGTAACACTGTGAGGAACCTTGGAGTCATTTTTGACCAGGACATGTCCTTCAATGCACATATTAAACAAATATGTAAGACTGCTTTCTTCCATTTGCGCAACATCTCTAAAATTAGAAATATCCTGTCTCAGAGTGATGCTGAAAAACTAGTTCATGCATTTATTACTTCCAGGCTGGACTACTGTAATTCACTATTATCAGGATGTCCTAAAAACTCGCTGAAAAGCCTTCAGCTAATCCAAAATGCTGCAGCAAGAGTCCTGACAGGGACTAGAAAGAGAGAGCATATTTCTCCTGTTTTGGCTTCCCTTCATTGGCTTCCTGTTAAATCCAGAATTGAATTCAAAATCCTGCTCCTCACATACAAGGTCTTAAATAATCAGGCCCCATCTTATCTTAATGACCTTGTAGTACCATATCACCCTATTAGAGCACAACGCTCTCACACTGCAGGCCTACTTGTTGTTCCTAGAGTATTTAAAAGTAGAATGGGAGGCAGAGCCTTCAGTTTTCAGGCCCCTCTTCTGTGGAACCAGCTTCCAGTTTGGATTCGGGAGACAGACACTATCTCTACTTTCAAGATTAGGCTTCAAACTTTCCTTTTTGCTAAAGCATATAGTTAGGGCTGGACCAGGTGACCCTGAATCCTCCCTTAGTTATGCTGCAATAGACGTAGGCTGCCGGGGATTCCCATGATGCATTGAGTTTTTCCCTTCCAGTCACCTTTCTCACTCACTATGTGCTAATAGACCTCTCTGCATCGAATCATATCTGTTATTAATCTCTGTCTCTCTTCCACAGCATGTCTTTATCCTGTTTTCCTTCTTTCACCCCAACCGGTCGCAGCAGATGGCCGCCCCTCCCTGAGCCTGGTTCTGCTGGAGGTTTCTTCCTGTTAAAAGGGAGTTTTTCCTTCCCACTGTCGCCAAAGTGCTTGCTCATAGGGGGTCATATGATTGTTGGGTTTTTCTCTGTATTTATTATTGTGCTATCTACTGTACAATATAAAGCGCCTTGAAGCGACTTTTGTTGTGATTTGGCGCTATATAAATAAAATTGAATTGAATTGAATTGGACACAGTACATATCCTGGATCTGCTGTTGATGTACCAATTGCTTGTCTAATCTTTTGGATTTTTTCTGTGAAGAATTTGGCAAAGTCATTGCAGGCCATGGTCGAATGAAGTTCAGTTGCCACTGACACAGGAGGGTTTGTTAGCCTGTCAACTGTAGAGAATAAGACCCGAGCGTTATGACTGTTTTTGGTGATGATGTCAGAGAAGTAGGACCTCCTTGCACTCCTCAGTTGTAAATTATAATTGTGAAGTTTCTCTTTATAGATGTCATAATGAACCCTGAGGTTTGTTTTTCTCCATCTGCGCTCAGCTTTCCTACACTCTCTTTTTTCATTTTTCACCAGTGTGGAGTTTCTCCATGGAGTCTTCTTCCTTCCAGAGATAACCTTCACCTTGATGGGAGCAATAGTGTCCATTACATTTAACATTTTAGCATTGAAGCTGGTGACGAGCTCATTGACTGAACCTCTGGACAGGTCAGGTGTTAATGGGAAGACCTGGTTAAAGATCTCACTACTGTGTTCAGTTATACACCGTTTTGTGATCACTGCTGTTGATATATTTGTGTGGGCTGAGATTTTACTTTCAAAGAAAACACAGTAATGATCAGACAGGCCCACATCAGACACAGTAACCTTTGAAATGCTCAGGCCCTTGGAGATCAGTAGGTCAAGAGTGTGTCCTCTATTATGTGTGGCCTCTGTTACATGCTGAGTCAGCCCAAAGTTGCCCAGAGTGTTACTCAGGTCTTTAGTCCCTTTGTCCTGAGGGTTGTCCACATGGATGTTAAAATCCCCAACAATAATTACACAGTCGAAATCAACACAGATCACAGACAGCAGTTCACTGAGGTCATTAAAAAGTCTGTGCAGTATTTGGGAGGCCTGTAAACATTAAGAAACACAACTTTGGATGGGGCCTTCAGCTGTAAAGCCACATATTCAAAAGACTGAAAACTTCCAGGAGATAGCTGCTTACATTGAAATGATTCATTAAATAAGACGGCAACCCCTCCTCCTCTCCTGCTCACCCTGGCCTCACTGATAAAACTGTAGTTAGGAGGGGTCGTCTCGATGAGAACAGCTCCACTGTTACTTTGGTCCAACCAAGTTTCAGTTAAAAACATAAAGTCAAGGCTGTGCTCGGTGATTAAATCATTAATTAAAAATGTTTTCCCAGCTAAAGATCTAACGTTTAATAAAGCCAACTTAAGTGTTTTAGGGGTATTATTTGCCCCCTCGTGTTTGGGAGCAGTCTGTGGCACACAAGGTATGTTTACTATATTTAAAGATCTATTAGAGTGCAGCTCTCTGTGTTTTGACCAGGCCACATGTCTCCTTCTGTCACCTAAAAGTACAGAAATTTTAAAACCTTCTAGTAAACAGGGTCCCAGCTTCTCCTGGGAAAAGTCACCACTGTCATAATCCTCACAGCCTGGACCCTCCACACATCACACATCAGACTGCGGAGACAGAGCATGAAGGTGGTAAGGAGGAACTAAGGGGGGCGAGGCTGCGCAGTGTAACTTTGATTGCTCTGTTGAGGGCGGGGCCTGATGGCGAACCTTTGGCTGCTCTGGTGGGGGGTTAATGGGGGACAAAAAGGGATTGGGCCGGGGGGTAGATCTGAGCCCAGCATTGACCCGCTCCATCATCTCCTCAGTGAATTTCAGGTGTGGGGAGGAGGGAGAAAGGGGAGGGGAGGAGGGTGATGGCCTGTCAGGGGTTTGGGGGACTGGGGAAGGTCGTGGTCCCTGGTCCTGATCGTTGGTGTTGTTGAGAGAGTTGGAGGCAAATAGGGACCCCTCTTCTTGCCTCAGATGTCTCTCCTTTCTGAGGCTCTTCCCGGGTGGGGGCAGATGGAGCTCCTCCTCAAGGTTTCTGCTGGGCTTTGTCTGTTCTCGGAGTACTGTTTGTTCCTCTTTATGAGATAACTCCTCGTTTATCTCAGCCTTGGCACCAAGCACAGATGGATGACGTATGGAATAAAACAAGTTGGAGGTGAACAGTTTCACCCCTGACTTGTTAAAATTAAATCCATTTGCTTTAAACAGATGCCTGCGTTCCCAAAAAATATTAAAGTGGTTATATATTAGTGTGGTTCATTTCCACACAGTCCATTTACCTCCACATTTACTTCTAAGCGATGAATTTTTGTCTACAGTACTGCAATCTTCTGCAGCAGTTTGTGGTAGTCATCTGTGGAGAGGGAGGGCATCTTGTTGCTAGTTAGCCTAGCGGTTAGCACCTTTCCAGGCTATTGAGGCTGTTCGGAGTCCAGACGCTGTAATCAGGCTTCAGCTGTGTCTAGGCCACAGACACACGGAGCGCTGAGGATAAGGTAACTAAAAATGTTGCTGTTTCTGTTAAGAACACTTTAGTCCTAATGATCTTTAAGTGTCCAGAAGCTCTCGCAGGTAAGCTCATACAGAAAAAAAGGAAAAAATCAGCATAAAAATCAATAAAAGAAGCAAAGCATATGAAGAGCAAAGAGAGGAAGCGTCCACACTCACAAAAGGGGGCGGGGAAGTTATGTAAGTTACCAGTACTTTTTATGCAAAAATGCTGATCAACTCAATTTATTTGAGTTGTATTAACTTAGAAAAACTAAGAAAGCTGGAAATTTTGCTTCTCAGTCACTACCGCCCTCCTCCCTAGCACAGATCAGTCTGGATGTTCATGGTGCCAGCATTTTTTTCTGGAATATGTTGAGCAAACCTGGAGAAGCTTCAGCTCAAGAGATTATTGTTGTCATTGCTGTGGATCAGATCAGAGAAAGTTTTCCGAGAATGCAGTGTTATGTGTTTCACGGCGACATGGCTGCATAAAAACATCCCGGACCAGGTGGTGGATATAAACGGATTTACGTGTGTGAGAGCGGACAGGGACCCGGTCAGCAGCGAGAAGAAGAGGGAGGAGAACTCGCTCTTTATGTTAACAACCACTGGTGTTCCCCCAGTCACGTTAAGGTGAGGATGGCTGTGTGTAATAAACACATTCTACTGTTAGCAGTCGTTCTTCGAGCGTATTATTTACCGCAAGAGTTTTCCCTCACCATAATCGTCATTGTTTACATCGCCCCTGACGCTAACGCGGCGCAGGCTTATGACGTCATCAGCTCTGCGACAGCGGACCTACTAAATCGTAGCCCCTCTGCGTTTGTTGCTATAATGGGTGATTTTAACCACACGAATCTCTCCACTGTTGTACCTACATTCAAGCAGTATGTGGACTGCAAAACAAGAGACAATAAAACATCTGCAGAGGAATGGCTTATTTGAAGCGTTTCAGTCAGGTTTCAGAGCTCATCACAGCACAGAAACAGCTTTAGTGAAGGTTACAAATGATCTTCTTATGGCCTCTGACAGTGGACTCATCTCTGTGCTTGTCCTGCTAGACCTCAGTGCTGCGTTCGATACTGTTGATCATAATATCCTATTAGAGCGATTAGAACATGCTGTAGGTATTACAGGTACTGCACTGCAGTGGTTTGTATCATATCTATCTAATAGACTCCAATTTGTGCATGTAAATGGAGAGTCCTCTTCACACACTAAGGTCAATTATGGTGTTCCACAGGGTTCAGTGCTAGGACCAATTCTATTTACATTATACATGCTTCCCTTAGGCAGCATCATTAGAAGACATAGCATAAATTTTCACTGCTATGCAGATGACACGCAGCTCTATCTATCCATGAAGCCAGGTAACACACACCAATTAGTTAAACTGCAGGAATGTCTTAAAGACATAAAGACCTGGATGGCCGCTAACTTTCTGCTTCTTAATTCAGATAAAACTGAGGTTATTGTACTCGGCCCTGAAAATCTTAGAAATATGGTATCTAAGAAGATTCTTACTCTGGATGGCATTACCTTGGCCTCCAGTAACACTGTGAGGAACCTTGGAGTCATTTTTGACCAGGACATGTCCTTCAATGCACATATTAAACAAATATGTAAGACTGCTTTCTTCCATTTGCGCAACATCTCTAAAATTAGAAATATCCTGTCTCAGAGTGATGCTGAAAAACTAGTTCATGCATTTATTACTTCCAGGCTGGACTACTGTAATTCACTATTATCAGGATGTCCTAAAAACTCGCTGAAAAGCCTTCAGCTAATCCAAAATGCTGCAGCAAGAGTCCTGACAGGGACTAGAAAGAGAGAGCATATTTCTCCTGTTTTGGCTTCCCTTCATTGGCTTCCTGTTAAATCCAGAATTGAATTCAAAATCCTGCTCCTCACATACAAGGTCTTAAATAATCAGGCCCCATCTTATCTTAATGACCTTGTAGTACCATATCACCCTATTAGAGCACAACGCTCTCACACTGCAGGCCTACTTGTTGTTCCTAGAGTATTTAAAAGTAGAATAGGAGGCAGAGCCTTCAGTTTTCAGGCCCCTCTTCTGTGGAACCAGCTTCCAGTTTGGATTCGGGAGACAGACACTATCTCTACTTTCAAGATTAGGCTTCAAACTTTCCTTTTTGCTAAAGCATATAGTTAGGGCTGGACCAGGTGACCCTGAATCCTCCCTTAGTTATGCTGCAATAGACGTAGGCTGCCGGGGATTCCCATGATGCATTGAGTTTTTCCCTTCCAGTCACCTTTCTCACTCACTATGTGCTAATAGACCTCTCTGCATCGAATCATATCTGTTATTAATCTCTGTCTCTCTTCCACAGCATGTCTTTATCCTGTTTTCCTTCTTTCACCCCAACCGGTCGCAGCAGATGGCCGCCCCTCCCTGAGCCTGGTTCTGCTGGAGGTTTCTTCCTGTTAAAAGGGAGTTTTTCCTTCCCACTGTCGCCAAAGTGCTTGCTCATAGGGGGTCATATGATTGTTGGGTTTTTCTCTGTATTTATTATTGTGCTATCTACTGTACAATATAAAGCGCCTTGAAGCGACTTTTGTTGTGATTTGGCGCTATATAAATAAAATTGAATTGAATTGAATTGGACACAGTACATATCCTGGATCTGCTGTTGATGTACCAATTGCTTGTCTAATCTTTTGGATTTTTTCTGTGAAGAATTTGGCAAAGTCATTGCAGGCCATGGTCGAATGAAGTTCAGTTGCCACTGACACAGGAGGGTTTGTTAGCCTGTCAACTGTAGAGAATAAGACCCGAGCGTTATGACTGTTTTTGGTGATGATGTCAGAGAAGTAGGACCTCCTTGCACTCCTCAGTTGTAAATTATAATTGTGAAGTTTCTCTTTATAGATGTCATAATGAACCCTGAGGTTTGTTTTTCTCCATCTGCGCTCAGCTTTCCTACACTCTCTTTTTTCATTTTTCACCAGTGTGGAGTTTCTCCATGGAGTCTTCTTCCTTCCAGAGATAACCTTCACCTTGATGGGAGCAATAGTGTCCATTACATTTAACATTTTAGCATTGAAGCTGGTGACGAGCTCATTGACTGAACCTCTGGACAGGTCAGGTGTTAATGGGAAGACCTGGTTAAAGATCTCACTACTGTGTTCAGTTATACACCGTTTTGTGATCACTGCTGTTGATATATTTGTGTGGGCTGAGATTTTACTTTCAAAGAAAACACAGTAATGATCAGACAGGCCCACATCAGACACAGTAACCTTTGAAATGCTCAGGCCCTTGGAGATCAGTAGGTCAAGAGTGTGTCCTCTATTATGTGTGGCCTCTGTTACATGCTGAGTCAGCCCAAAGTTGCCCAGAGTGTTACTCAGGTCTTTAGTCCCTTTGTCCTGAGGGTTGTCCACATGGATGTTAAAATCCCCAACAATAATTACACAGTCGAAATCAACACAGATCACAGACAGCAGTTCACTGAGGTCATTAAAAAAGTCTGTGCAGTATTTGGGAGGCCTGTAAACATTAAGAAACACAACTTTGGATGGGGCCTTCAGCTGTAAAGCCACATATTCAAAAGACTGAAAACTTCCAGGAGATAGCTGCTTACATTGAAATGATTCATTAAATAAGACGGCAACCCCTCCTCCTCTCCTGCTCACCCTGGCCTCACTGATAAAACTGTAGTTAGGAGGGGTCGTCTCGATGAGAACAGCTCCACTGTTACTTTGGTCCAACCAAGTTTCAGTTAAAAACATAAAGTCAAGGCTGTGCTCGGTGATTAAATCATTAATTAAAAATGTTTTCCCAGCTAAAGATCTAACGTTTAATAAAGCCAACTTAAGTGTTTTAGAGGTATTATTTGCCCCCTCGTGTTTGGGAGCAGTCTGTGGCACACAAGGTATGTTTACTATATTTAAAGATCTATTAGAGTGCAGCTCTCTGTGTTTTGACCAGGCCACATGTCTCCTTCTGTCACCTAAAAGTACAGAAATTTTAAAACCTTCTAATAAACAGGGTCCCAGCTTCTCCTGGGAAAAGTCACCACTGTCATAATCCTCACAGCCTGGACCCTCCACACATCACACATCAGACTGCGGAGACAGAGCATGAAGGTGGTAAGGAGGAACTAAGGGGGGCGAGGCTGCGCAGTGTAACTTTGATTGCTCTGTTGAGGGCGGGGCTCGATGGCGAACCTTTGGCTGCTCTGGTGGGGGGTTAATGGGGGACAAAAAGGGATTGGGCCGGGGGTAGATCTGAGCCCAGCATTGACCCGCTCCATCATCTCCTCAGTGAATTTCAGGTGTGGGGAGGAGGGAGAAAGGGAGGGGGAGGAGGGTGATGGCCTGTCAGGGGTTTGGGGGACTGGGGAAGGTCGTGGTCCCTGGTCCTGGTCGTTGGTGTTGTTGAGAGAGTTGGAGGCAAATAGGGACCCCTCTTCTTGCCTCAGATGTCTCTCCTTTCTGAGGCTCTTCCCGGGTGGGGGCAGATGGAGCTCCTCCTCAAGGTTTCTGCTGGGCTTTGTTTGTTCTTGGAGTACTGTTTGTTCCTCTTTATGAGATAACTCCTCGTTTATCTCAGCCTTGGCACCAAGCACAGATGGATGACGTATGGAATAAAACAAGTTGGAGGTGAACAGTTTCACCCCTGACTTGTTAAAATTAAATCCATTTGCTTTAAACAGATGCCTGCGTTCCCAAAAAATATTAAAGTTGTTGATAAAATGCACTGAGTGGTCAGTACATGCTGATATGAGCCATTTATTCAGTGCAAACAATCTGCTGAATCTCTCGTCTCCTCCTCTGACGGGCGGTACAGGTCCACTGATGAATACAGCTGCATTCAGAGAGTTTACAGTGTTTAATAATCCAGTAAAGTCCCGTTTCAGAACCTCCGACTGTTGTTTGGACACATCGTTTGACCCTGTGTGCAGAACAATATTTGTCACAGTTGGATATTCATCTGCAATCTGAAGAATTCTCTCCTTCAGGTTGTTGACCATATCCTTAGGAAAGCAGAGGACTTTAGTGTTCTTACCGCACATCCTTTGTACATCCTTTACGGCAGAGTCACCCACAATCAGAGTTTCAGGCCTAGCCTTTAGCTTTCCCTGTGGCCTTTTACTTTTCAACAGATTTTCAGACCTTACTTCGCTACTTTTAGATGGATGGTTGTCCGATATAGATGCAGGGTCCTTTGATAGTGGAGCAAATCTGTTCTGCAGTTTCACATTCAGTTGTTTTGGAGGTTTGTTGTTAGGCTTCCTATTCACGGTTGTCCAGTCCTGTTTCCTCCCGTATACAGGGGTAGAAGAGCTTCTCTGCCTCGTAGGAAGTGAAGGCCAGTCGGTTTCAGAGATTTCAGCTCGCTGTGCTCTGCCTGTGATACGTCCTCCCCCTTCCAGGAGACATGATTTATGTCTTGGTTTTGCACCAGGACAGTCCAAGGGGGGATTTTCGCTTGATGATTTATAATAATGCACAGAGTCTACTTTCTTGGTCATGTTATCTGTGCTCCTTAGCTGTGTACTAGCTTGATCATCGCCATTGCTTTGAATCAAAGGCAAGGTTGTTTCATTTCCACACAGTCCATTTACCTCCACATTTACTTCTAAGCGATGAATTTTTGTCTCCAGTACTGCAATCTTCTGCAGGAGTTTGTGGTAGTCATCTGTGGAGAGGGAGGGCATCTTGTTGCTAGTTAGCCTAGCGGTTAGCACCTTTCCAGGCTATTGAGGCTGTTCGGAGTCCAGACGCTGTAATCAGGCTTCAGCTGTGTCTAGGCCACAGACACACGGAGCGCTGAGGATAAGGTAACTAAAAATGTTGCTGTTTCTGTTAAGAACACTTTAGTCCTAATGATCTATAAGTGTCCAGAAGCTCTCGCAGGTAAGCTCATACAGAAAAAAAGGAAAAAATCAGCATAAAAATCAATAAAAGAAGCAAAGCATATGAAGAGCAAGGAGAGGAAGCGTCCACACTCACAAAAGATCAGAGAAAGTTTTCCGAGAATGCAGTGTTATGTGTTTCACGGCGACATGGCTGCATAAAAACATCCCGGACCAGGTGGTGGATATAAACGGATTTACGTGTGTGAGAGCGGACAGGGACCCGGTCAGCAGCGAGAAGAAGAGGGAGGAGAACTCGCTCTTTATGTTAACAACCACTGGTGTTCCCCCAGTCACGTTAAGGTGAGGATGGCTGTGTGTAATAAACACATTCTACTGTTAGCAGTCGTTCTTCGAGCGTATTATTTACCGCAAGAGTTTTCCCTCACCATAATCGTCATTGTTTACATCGCCCCTGACGCTAACGCGGCGCAGGCTTATGACGTCATCAGCTCTGCGACAGCGGACCTACTAAATCGTAGCCCTCTGCGTTTGTTGCTATAATGGGTGATTTTAACCACACGAATCTCTCCACTGTTGTACCTACATTCAAGCAGTATGTGGACTGCAAAACAAGAGACAATAAAACACTGGACCTGTTTTATGCCAATGCTACTGAGGCATTCACCTCCAGCCCTCTCCCTCCTCTGGGCAGGGCTGATCACAACCTGGTCTACCTCCTGCCCCTTTACAGACCTGCTGTCCAGAGACAACCTGCAGCCATAAAAACTGTTACAACATGGACAAGGGAGTCGGAAGAGACTCTGCAGGGATGCTTTGAGTCAACGGACTGGGATCTTCTTTTTGATCCCAATCAGGACAATATTGACAATCTGACAGCCTGTGTTACAGACTATATCAACTTCTGTGTTGACACTGTGGTTCCCCAAAAAAACCATTCTGTGCTTCCCCAACAATAAGCCCTGGGTTTCCAAAGACATAAAAGCAACCCTGAACAAGAAAAAAGAGCTTTCAGGAAACGGTGACAGAGATCAGCTGAAACTGGTGCAGAAGGAGCTGAAAGCCAAGATTGCAGAGGGTAAAGAGTCCTACAGACGGAGGCTGGAAAACAAACTGCAGGAAAACAACACCAGGGAGGTGTGGAATGAATGCGGGCTATCACTGGCCTGAGACAAAAGAGAGGTGTTGGGATGGATGGGGACGTTGAAAAGTGCTAACAACCTAAATCTACACTTCAATAGGTTCGACTGCCCTGCGTCTCCTGTCTCCACACCCAGCTCTTCCCATCTTCTCCTTTCTCCTCTCCCCTCTCCTGCCCCCTCAGACTTTCTCACCCTGTCCCTCTCAGCAGATGACATCAAAAAGAATTGGGCAGACTCTGACTCCAGTAAAGCTGCTGGCCCTGATGGTGTCAGTCC
>JAQSNX010009135.1:0-10526 GCA_029532605.1 Oreochromis grahami
CATTTTCACCATACAGGAAGCTCCACAGCAGCTACAGCAAGATGTCAAACAGCACCTCCTCTCCCTTTCTTTTTTTACCCTTTCATTATTTTCCCTCATTATTTTTTAATGCTCACTTTATTCTCCATTTTGTATACAGCAAAGGTAGCACAGTTGGATGAAAATTATTTGGCCAAAAATCAAAGTTGGCACTAAAATGTAATTTTATTGAGGATTTTAAATTATTTCTCAGTGGAACTGTTGATGTTTTCATCATTCCTCGGTAACAGCAAACAAGAACTACAAACTACTGCTTCGTGCATTTGCCAAATTAAATAAATAAAAGATGCACAACATCGCATTTGTTGCAAAAAGGTTTTCAACAGCACCAAATCTCACCCACTCACTTTTGTTGTGCTCCATCTCTCTAATTTTTCTCTGAACGTGCTTTTAATACCTTGTGTTTTCAGCATTCTTTTTAGATACTTTGTTTCTTCGCTATCTCTCACATTACCTCTATTAATAGGCTTCCAATCTTATTGCTTTTCCACCAGTCAACACAGTGGTTGCTTTAGAGGAATAATCCGAGATATTTCCATAGAAATATGTGTTTGCATTGAGATGGCAATATATATTTCACTGACTTCATCAAAATGTTCAAATAAGACAGAAAAAGTTCAAGTGAGAGTGAAAACATAAAGTTTAATTGAATGGCAAATCACAAAAGATACTGAAATACCTTTGAATCAGAATGTATGTCAATTTTTCATCTCTTTGTTTCAGTTCTATTGTCAAACACAAGACTAGCATATAGTGTGTGTTTAGTAGCAATAAACAATTTTCCCTGTTTTGTTAAAAAATTAACAAAAATATCTGATACTACTTTTTTTGTTTCTATCTGTTGCCAACTCTGTGGCACTCAGCTGGTCCTATTGTTGTAACCAGCCTGATGGCAGACCCTGTTACACTGTGGAAGTATTTGTACTATTGTCTGCAGCAGTCATGATAAGTGTCTGGCAACTGCCTCTCCGTGAATCGCTACCTTATCGTGGTGGAGGGGTTTGTGTGTCACAGGGATCCCAGGGGCTATGTTGTCTGGGGGCTTTTGCCCCCTGGTAGGGTCTCCCATGGCAAATTGGTCCTGGGTGAGGGACCAGACAAAGAGCGATTCAGAAGACCCGTATGAAAAGAACATCGAGGGAACAGTTTACCCTGCCCGGGATAGGGTTACCGGGGCCCCGCCCTGGAGCCAGGCCCGGGGAGGGTGCCCGAGGGCGAGCGTCTGGTGGCCGGGCCTTAGTCCATGGGGCCCGGCCGGGCACAGCCCGAAGAGGAGACATGGGCCCATCCTCCCGCAGGCCCACCACCCGCAGGAGGCGCCCATGGGGTCGGGTGCAATGTGTGTCGGGCGGCGGCCAGGAGCGGAGGCCCTGGCGGACCGATCCCCGGCTGCCAAGACTGGCAATAGGGACATGGAATGTCACCTCTCTGGTGGGGAAGGAGCCTGAGTTAGTGCGTGAGGTTGAGAGTACCGGCTAGATGTAGTCGGGCTCAGCCTCTACGCATGGCTTGGGCTCTGGAACTAGTCTCCTGGAGAGGGGCTGGACTCTGTCTCAGTCTGGAGTTGCCCCTGGTGAGAGGCGGCGGGCTGGGGTGGGTATTCTAATATCCCCCGGCTTGCTGCCGGTACGTTGGGGTTTTTCCCGGTGGATGAGAGGGTTTGTTCCCTGCGCCTCAGGGTCGGGGAACGGGTCCTGACTGTCATCTGCGCTTATGCGCCGAGTGGCAGTTCAGAGTACCCAGCCTTCTTAGAGTCCCTGGGGGGGGGGGGGGGTGCTGGAAGGTGCCCCACCTGGAGACTCTGTTGTCCTACTGGGAGACTTCAATGCTCACGTGGGTAACGACAGCGAGACCTGGAGGGGCGTGATTGGGAGGAACGGCCTCCCTGATCTGAACCCGAGTGGTGTTTTGTTATTGGACTTCTGTGCAAATCACAGTTTGGCCATAACGAACACCTTGTTCGAACATAAGAGTGTCCATAAGTGCACGTGGCACCAGGATGCTCTAGGCCGCAGGTCGATGATCGATTTTGTAATCGTCTCACCAGACCTGCGACCATATGTTCTGGACACTCGGGTAAAGAGAGGGGCTGAGCTGTCAACTGATCACCACCTGGTGGTGAGTTGGATCAGGTGGCGGGGAGGACGCTGGACAGACCCGGTGCACCTAAACGCGTAGTGAGGGTGTGCTGGGAACGTCTAGCAGAGGCCCCAGTCCGCGAGATCTTCAACGCACACCTCCGGCAGAGCTTCAACAACATTCCGAGGGAGACTGGGGACATTGAGTCCGAATGGACCATGTTCAGCGTCTCCATTGCCGAAGCTGCTGCATTGAGCTGCGGCCGCAAGGTGGTTGGTGCCTGCCGTGGTGGTAATCCCCGAACCAAATGGTGGACACCAGAGGTGAAGGGAGCCACCAGGCTGAAGAAGGAGTCCTATCGGGCTTGGTTAGCCTGTGGGACTCCAGAGGCAGCTGACAGGTATCGACAGGCCAAGCGGAATGCGGCTCGGGCAGTGGCTGAAGCAAAAACTCGGGTGTGGGAGGAGTTCGGAGAGGCCATGGAAAAAGACTTCGGACTGCCTCGAAGAGATTCTGGCAAACCGTCAGGCGTCTCAGGAGGGAAAGCGGTGCTCTACCTGCACTGTGTATAGTGCTGGCGGTGCGCTGCTGACGTCGACTGAGAAAATTGTCAGACGGTGGAAGGAATACTTCGAGGACCTCCTTAATCCCACTGACACGTCTTCCGAGGAGGAAGCAGAGTCTGGGGATGAGGGGAATGACCCGCCAATTTCTGGGGTCGAGGTCACTGAGGCAGTTAAACAACTCCTCGGTGGCAGAGCCCCTGGTGTTGATGAGGTCCGCCCCGAGTTCCTGAAGGCTCTGGACGTTGTAGGGCTGTCCTGGTTGACACGCCTCTACAATGTTGCGTGGAGATCAGGGGCAGTACCCCTGGACTGGCAGACCGGGGTGGTGGTCCCCATCTTTAAGAAGGGAGACCGGAGGGTGTGTTCCAACTACAGGGGGATCACACTCCTCAGCCTCCCTGGGAAAGTCTATGCCAGGGTGCTGGAAAGGAGAGTTCGTCCGTTAGTCGAACCTCGGATACAGGAGGAACAATGCGGTTTTCGTCCTGGTCGCGGAACACTGGACCAGCTCTTTATCCTCTCAAGGATACTTGAGGGTGCATGGGAGTTTGCCCAACCAGTCTACATGTGTTTTGTGGACTTGGAGAAGGCATTCGACCGTGTCCCTCGGGGTGTCCTGTGGGAGGTGTTGCGGGAGTATGGGGTGTCTGGCCCACTGCTACGGGCCATTCGATCCCTATACAACCGTTGTAAGAGTTTGGTTCGCATTGCCGGCAATAAGTCGGACTCGTTTCCGGTGGGTGATGGGCTCCGCCAGGGCTGCCCTTTGTCACCGATTCTGTTCATAATTTTTATGGACAGGATTTCTAGGCGCAGCCAAGTGGCGGAGGGCTTTCACTCGGTGGCCTCAGAATCTCATCTCTGCTTTTTGCGGATGATGTGGTTCTGATGGCTTCATCGGGTGGGGGCCTCCAGCTCGCACTGGAACGGTTCGCAGCCGAGTGTGAAGCAGCGGGAATGAGGATCAGCACCTCCAAATCTGAGGCCATGGTTCTCAGCCGGAAAAGGGTGGAGTGCCCACTCCGGGGTCGGGGATGAGTTCCTGCCCCAAGTGGAGGAGTTTAAGTATCTCGGGGTCTTGTTCGCGAGTGATGGGAGAAGGGAGCCGGAGATCGACAGACGGATTGGTGCTGCGGCTGCAGTGATGCGGACGCTGCACCGGTCCGTCGTGGTGAAGAGGGAGCTGAGTGTAAAAGCGAAGCTCTCAATTTACGGTCGATCTACGTCCCGACCCTCACCTATGGCCACGGGCTGTGGGTAGTGACCGAAAGAACGAGATCGCGGATACAAGCGGCAGAAATGAGCTTCCTCCGAAGGGTGGCTGGCCTCTCCCTTAGAGATAGGGTGAGAGTTCGGCCATCCGGGAGGGGCTCAGAGTAGAGCCGCTGCTCCTCCACATCGAAAGGAGCCAGTTGAGGTGGTTCGGGCATCTGACAAGGATGCCCCCTGGGCGCCTCCTGGGTGAGGTGTCCGGGCATGTCCCACCGGGAGGAGGCCCCGGGGCAGACCCAGGACGCGCTGGAGAGATTATCTCTCTCGGCTGGCCTGGGAACGCCTTGGTGTTCCCCGGATGAGCTGGAGGAGGTGGCTGGGGAGAGGGAGGTCTGGGCTTCTCTGCTTAGGCTGCTGCCCCCGCGACCCGACCTCGGATAAAGCGGATGAGGATGGATGGATGGATGGCATGAAGATGTTATTTTAAGTATAGGAGTTACCTCAGCATGCGTACAGTACGAAAAGAACACAGCCTCGTCTCAATGAGCTGTTAATAATGGTTAGCAATGAAGGCCAAATGCTTGTACCATAAGACTTCCAAATTGTTCTCTAATGAGAAAGATGAAGGCTTCATTTTACCCATTATTGTAGCCAAGTCATTGGAGCTAATAAGGTAATTGACTCAGGATGCTGAGGGCCCTCTTCATAAGGGGAGGAAATTTTAGATCTCAAGTCCATCTCCTTATTAACAAACTGATTAAGGAATGTATTACAGCCATCATCACAGAGTATGACAGTCTGCTCAGGTGGGGACAAAACAATGCTGTTAATAGGCTCAAATAATACCCTTGGGTTTTTCCTGTTACAATTTATGAGATTAGTGAAATAAGAAGATCTGGCTTCTTTCACTGCCTCATTATGAGAATGGAAAAATTCTTTAAAATATTCTCTATGGACAATCAAACCAGTGGTCGTCCATAATGCTTTTTGACGGGAGCGTCAGAGTGAGCTAGAAACAAAATAGTGATAAGTGGTTTTGTAAGGAAAAAATTGCTACGGGCCATTCAATCCCTATACAACCGTTGCAAGAGTTTGGTTCGCATTGCCGGCAATAAGTCGGACTCGTTCCCGGTGGGTGATGGGCTCCGCCAGGGCTGCCCTTTGTCACCGGTTCTGTTCATAATTTTTATGGACAGGATTTCTAGGCGCAGCCAAGTGGCGGAGGGCTTTCGCTTCGGTGGCCTCAGAATCTCATCTCTGCTTTTTGCGGATGATGTGGTTCTGTTGGCTTCATCAGGTGGAGGCCTCCAGCTCGCAGTGGAACGGTTCGCAGCCGAGTGTGAAGCAGCGGGAATGAGGATCAGCACCTCCAAATCTGAGGCCATGGTTCTCAGCCGGAAAAGGGTGGAGTGCCCACTCCGTGTTGGGGATGAGTTCCTGCCCCAAGTGGAGGAGTTCAAGTATCTCGGGGTCTTGTTCGCGAGTGATGGGCGAAGGGAGTCGGAGATCGACAGACGGATTGGTGCTGTGGCTGCAGTGATGCGGACGCTGCACCGGTCCGTCGTGGTGAAGAGGGAGCTGAGTGTAAAAGCGAAGCTCTCAATTTACCGGTCGATCTACATCCCTACCCTCACCTATGGCCACGAGCTGTCGGTAGTGACCGAAAGAACGAGTTCGCGGATACAAGCGGCAGAAATGAGCTTCCTCCAAAGGGTGGCTGGCCTCTCCCTTAGAGATAGGGTGAGAAGTTCGGCCATCCGGGAGGGGCTCAGAGTAGAGCCGCTGCTCCTCCACATCGAAAGGAGCCAGTTGAGGTGGTTCGGGCATCTGATAAGGATGCCTCCTGGGCGACTCCTGGGTGAGGTGTTCCGGGCATGTCCCACCGGGAGGAGGCCCCGGGGCAGACCCAGGACACGCTGGAGAGATTATATCTCTCGGCTGGCCTGGGAACGCGCCTGGTGTTCCCCGGATGAGCTGGAGGAGGTGGCTGGGGAGAGGGAGGTGGTCTGGGCTTCTCTGCTTAGGCTGCTGCCCCACGACCCGGCCTCGGATAAAGCGGATGAAGATGGATGGATGGATGGTTTCTAAGGAGAGACCTGGTCTATAATTACAAGATAATGTGCACTAAAAGAATTAACAAAGAATGAGCAAAAACAAAGAATTTACAAATGTTATCATGAAAGAAAGATGAAAATTGAAAGAGAGAAGAAAGAATTTAGTCATCAAAAAAATAGAATAAATAATAAAAACAAGTAAAAAAAAAACATTCTAAGAGACACTGCAAGGTTACTGAATTTAATTTATGTACAAATAGTGTAGGGTAACACCGTAAGTGAAGACCAAAGTATGCCCTACACATACCTGCTAGTAACAAAGCAGTAGGTAATTCAATTCAATTCACAACGTGCCAAATCACAACAACAGTCCCCTCAAGGCCTCAAGGTAACATACTAATACTATAATATAATGTTATTAACTCTAGCTCAAGCACTGAATTTCTGTGTGGCACAACAGTGGGTCATGTACTTTGCTAGTGCAATAAAAATGTTCCAAAACCCACAAAAAAGCACAACACAGTCAAAAGACCAAGTTCAGTAACTCCAGTTACTGGATGAAGAATAGCAGTTACCTGCTGGCTACAGCTGACTCACTGAGTAACTCAGCTAACTCCAGTAGATGAGTTTCAAAAAGCAATAAACAGTTGTCAAGGTAGAAAGTCACTGAGGCCAAAACTGTCTTTGTGCTAGACTGTAAAACACACAGGCATTATAATCCTTTTGTCATTTTGTCAGGCCACAGGGATGTATTACACTCAGTCTTATCCAGTGATTATAATCTGTGTTGTAGTTTCCAGTTCAGTCCATTTTGCATATACTACTGCTTGCAGCAGAAAATACATAACTTAATGTGATAGAAATGATCAGCTTTCTGTCATTCTGAATCTTTCTCCTCGCCCCTAAAGATTTTCTCATCTGTGAAGTGAGGTTTTTTTTATCTGTAATGAAATCACACCACTGAAATCTGCTTAAGGCCAGTTGAAAATGAATCTGATAAAAGTTTGTTTTAAGGAAAGCCTGTTCGGCTTGATTTGTGCAAAATTTCCAGCAACTTCACTTCAGTTGTCAACCATCAGGGTATATAGGGCCCACTCTGTGTCACAATATGAATAATGCGTCTCAAATATCTAATCCAAGCTTTTTTCATAGCACCTGTTCATCTTCAAATGTCGTCTACCAAAGCTAAGGACTGGCTCCACCATTTCACATGTTGAAGTGGTATAGAGCAAGAAAACTGAAATATTAATGAATAAATAAATAAGTGATGTGACACAGGTGTAATATACGTATAATATACTATAGAGAACAAAGCGATCTGAGCACTCTACTCTCTACATTGATGGGGAGGAAAGGGTAGAAAGCTTTAAGTTCCCTGGAGTCCACATCTCGGCCGACCTTACTGGTCCACAAACATTTCCCACCTGGTAGGGAAAGCACAACAAAGGCTGTACTTTCTCAGGAAACTGTGTCAGGCCCAATTACCCCAAAGACTGCTAGTAAACCTCTACCGCTCCACCATCGAGAGCCTTCAGACCTACTGCTGCACACTGTGGTTCAACTGCTGCACCGCGGAGGACAAGAGGAAACTGCAGCAGGTGGTGAGGACAGCAGAGTGGGAAAATGGAACCTCACTAACCCCTCAGAGACATTTGTACTGGCAGACTTCAGCAGAAAGCCAGCATCATCATCAAAGACCCCTCGCACCCTGGATACTCACTTTTCCCCCTTCCCTCTGGTAAACGCTCCCAGGTCCATCAGGTGGAAGACAAACAGACTCAACAGAAGTTTTACCCACAGGCTGTCAAACATGCCCTACCTCCACCCTGATTGGAGGATAACTGCACTGCCAACACTCATGGACATTACACCTTATTTATCAACCATATTTCTATGTATACTTTAATGCAACCAACATGCATTAAATGCATTCCTACCTCTTTAAACTGTATTTATTATAACACTATTTATTATAGTTGCAACACCCTCAACCCTCACCCCCAACCCCCACCCACCCACTCAATGTGCAGTATCACTGATCACAATGCAGCTGCTCCTCAGATGGCATGTATGTGTATGTATATATATATGTAGGCATGTATGTGGAAATATGTGTGTGTAAGTATGTATGTATGTATGCATATATGTATGTATATATATATATATATATATATGTATATATATATATAGGAGGCCAACTCCAAGCCCATAGCACAAGTCACCATCAAGTGCGGGATCTACCAAGGAGATGCCCTGTCCCCACTGCTGTTCTGCATAGGCCTGAACCCCTCAGTGAGATCATTAACAAGACTGGCTATGGATACCGACTACGGAACGGAGCGGTTGTCAGCCACCTCCTGTACATGGATGACATCAAGCTGTATGCCAAGAGTGAACGAGACATTGATTCACTGATACACACTACCAGGCTATACAGCAATGACATCGGAATGTCATTCGGACTGGAGAAGTGTAGTCGGATGGTAACAAAGAGAGGGAAGGTAGTCAGAACTGAAGGGATTGAACTACCAGAAGGCAACATTGCAGACATAGAGGACAGTTACAAGTACCTGGGGATCCCGCAGGCGAATGGGAACCATGACGAGGCCGCTAGGAAAGCTGCAACCACCAAGTACCTGCAGAGGGTCAGGCAAGTCCTGAGGAGTCAGCTGAATGGTAAGAACAAGATCCGGGCCATCAACACCTACGCCCTGCCCGTGATCAGGTACCCTGCTGGGGTAATAGGCTGGCCAAAGGAGGAGATAGAAGCCACTGACATCAAGACAAGAAAGCTCCTTACCATGCATGGAGGGTTTCACCCCAAGTCTAGCACCCTGAGGTTGTACGCTAAGCGGAAGGAAGGGGGCCGAGGACTGGTGAGTGTCAGCACCACAGTCCAGGATGAGACAAGAAACATCCAAGAATACATCACGAAGATGGCCCCAACTGACAGTGTGCTCAGTGAATACCTCAGGCAGCAGAAACCCAAGAAAGAGGAGGAAGGCGAGGAACCATCATGGAAGGACAGGCCCCTGCACGGTATGTACCACCGGCAGATAGAGGAGGTGGCTGATATACAGAAATCCTACCAGTGGCTGGACAAAGCTGGACTGAAAGACAGCACAGAGGCACTAATCATGGCAGCACAAGAACAAGCTCTGAGTACAAGATCCATAGAGGCTGGGGTCTATCACACCAGGCAAGACCCCAGGTGCAGGCTGTGTAAAGATGCCCCAGAGACAATCCAGCACATAACAGCAGGGTGCAAGATGCTAGCAGGCAAGGCATACATGGAACGCCATAACCAAGTGGCCGGCATAGTGTACAGGAACATCTGTGCCGAGTATAACCTGGAAGTCCCAAGGTCAAAATGGGAGATGCCCCCAAGGGTGATGGAGAATGACCGAGCTAAGATCCTGTGGGACTTCCAGATGCAGACGGACAAAATGGTGGTGGCTAACCAACCGGACATAGTGGTGGTAGACAAACAGAAGAAGACGGCTGTAGTGATCGATGTAGCGGTTCCGAATGACAGCAATATCAGGAAGAAGGAACACGAGAAGCTGGAGAAATACCAAGGGCTCAGAGAAGAGCTCGAGAGGATGTGGAGGGTGAAGGTAACGGTGGTCCCCGTGGTAATCGGAGCACTAGGTGCGGTGACTCCCAAGCTAGGCGAGTGGCTCCAGCAGATCCCGGGAACAACATCGGAGATCTCTGTCCAGAAGAGCGCAGTCCTGGGAACAGCTAAGATACTGCGCAGGACCCTCAAGCTCCCAGGCCTCTGGTAGAGGACCCGAGCTTGAAGGATAAACCGCCCATAGGGGCGTGCTGGGTGTTTTTATATATATATATATATATATATATATATATATATATATATATATATATATATATATATATATATATATATATATATATATATATTGTTCCTCCTGTATCCGAGGTTCTTTTAACGGACAAACTCTCCTTTCCAGCACCCTGGCATAGACTTTCCCAGGGAGGCTGAGGAGTGTGATCCCCCTGTAGTTGGAACACACCCTCCGGTCTCCCCTTCTTAAAGATGGGACCACCACCCGGTCTGCCCAGTTCAGGGGTACTGCCCCTGATCTCCACGCAACATTGTAGAGGCGTGTCAACCAGGACAGCCCTACAACGTCCAGAGCCTTCAGGAACTTGGGGCTGACCTCATCAACACCAGGGGCTCTGCCACCGAGGAGTTGTTTAACTGCCTCAGTGACCTCGACCCCAGAAATTGGCGGGGTCATTCCCCTCATCCCCAGACTCTGCTTCCTCCTCCGGAAGACGTGTCAGTGGGATTAATTTTATTGTTATTATTATTGCTATATACAGTGGCACCTTTCAGGGTATTGTGCTGTATCAAAAATGTGAAACTCTAGACTTTCTTGTGTTTGAATTTTCAAGCCCAAAAACCTATATATATATATATATATATATATATATATATATATATATATATATATATATATATATATATATATATATATATATATATATATATATATATATATATATAGATAGATATAGATATAGATATATGCATATATACATATATGTA
>JAQSNX010009138.1:0-15975 GCA_029532605.1 Oreochromis grahami
TCCACACAGTTTAAAAACTTTACATCTCTGAGCTTTGAAAGACACTGTGTTATACAGAGAACAACAATGGCGACGTTTTGAGGGTAAAATGATGACTGTAGAGCAAACACTGTGGACACAGCAGCAGTTGAAATAGATGAATCTTGGCACAGTGAGAGACAGAGCTCGTTAGGCAGGCAGGTGTGAGCCTGGTTGCTATAGTGACTGCACCCAATGGCTCCATACACACGCACACAGACATGCACCTCACTTTTGCTGCTTAAAATGAACAGAAAAGTCAGGTCGAAACAAATTGCTCCCAAATGAAAAGTACAGGTCCTATTGACGAAATTCTTTCACCGTGAGCGGCAGCGGCAAGTTTCAGGATAGACCCCAAACTAAAGGAAAGAACCATGAAGTGCCCAGCTCCCAATCAAAGGTAACATATTACAAATGTTTTGTTAATGTTCTTAAGTAGAATTCTCAGGTATCTGTAATCTAGTTGAGTATTTTTTTCTTCTAAAAACTTTATTCTTTTATTCGCTACATGTTTACGTAAATATCTCTATACTATACTTTCTACTGCCTCCATTTTCAAAACAGGTTTGTTATTTTAGGCTTCAGGCATTTGTAGGCATTTGTATTTGTCCATATGTTGTCCATATGTTAAGGCCCTTTCACATTGGTAGCGGGATGCACAGCACTCACTGCTAGGAGTGCTGTGGACCCAGAATTTTTGTTGCGCTGGCTACTGCGCTCTGCTTTATGCGCTCTGTGTGTACTAGATGCGCCTGTTATTTCAAAATATGTATCTCTCTGACTTTGTATCCTCTACGAGAGTTTGTGTTGCTTTATGTTCAAATGTTTAATAAAAAAAAGTATTGCTCATTCATAAGAAGAAAGCTTTGTAACTATCCCGATTGATGAAGTGTAAGTCGTTTCCACAACATTTCTTCCCCCCCTAAGGTCTTCTTAAGGCTATCCCTTCTAAAGGTTGTCAGGGCAGCCAAATCCCAGTTTAACCGCTAATTAAAAGTGTTTTCCTCTATAGGTGTTAAGGTAAATAGCAAATAGTTTTTTGTTATAATTAAAAGTTTTAGGTTTTTTCTCTACTTGTCTTTTACATAATAGGTGTCCAAGCTGAATATATCAATTAGAAATGTTGTATTCCCTTGTATTGATATTAAAACAAATATCAATACTCTGTAAATATTGGTACTTTTTTCACCTCTGACAATTCCCCCATGAATCTGGTTAAGAAAGACTGGATGGTACAAAATAACCTCAACTGCTAAAGACCTAAAGCATAATGACATACAATAGTATACACTATTTTATTGTATTTTGATCTTTGTAATATTGTTTTAGCACGTAAAAAAGGATTAAAAGCAACTTGAATTAACTGTTGGGTCTAACTTTTTAAATGTTACCGTAGGTGCTAAAATATATTGTTTTTCGTACAGGTAACAAGCCATTCATCTTTTGAAAATTCACATCACTAAAATTTTTGATAATAAAACTGCATTAGCAATCTAGAAATTGATATTAATCTGGAAATTTGGAGTTTATTTAATTACCTTTTTTCATCATTGCTTTTGTTTTCATAATTCAGTTGAATGATAAGATGGCAGGGTTACCAAACCCACCACATATACTCCAAAAACAAAAAGCAAGAAGAGTCACATAGGTTAAAAACCTTAAACTACAACAGCTGCAGAAGAGGAGTTAAATTGACATCTTTATTTCGTAGTGTATCTGTAACGGAGGAAAATCTGGAGTACAAAATGGCAAAATAAAATTAATAATTTGAAAATTTTGAGAGAAGATTTGACAATTGCAAATTAAGTTGCAGTGCCATTAATACTTGCAGTTTGTTTTAGGATCAGCATTAATGGAAGATGCCAAATTGACATATTTAAGATTTAGACATATATAAATTGTGCTGTACTGGAATATGGGATGGGGTAGCAGAAAGTGTCCAATGAACAGTGTTGGTCAAGTTACTTGAAAAAAATAATCAGTAACTAATTACTGATTACTTCCCCCAAAAAGTAATCCCGTTACTTTACTGATTACTTATTTTCAAAAGTAATTAATTACTTAGTTACTTAGTTACTTTTTAAAAACACGATTTACAACCTGAATAGGTGATAAAGCGATAGATCTTTCAGCCCAATTCTTGTCACGGTTCTGGGTCCGTTGGACCCAGTATTTTGAGTTTATTATATTTTGAGTTCCATGTGTTATTTTCTGTCTCTCAGTGTCAAGTCTGCGTGTTTGTTTAGTATTCATGTTTCCTGTTTTACTGTGAAAGTCTTTGTCTCTTGTCAGTATGTTCAGTTTCACCTCTCCCCTGTCTCGTTAGCCTAATTTCTCCCAGCTGTGTCTCCCTCCTGTCTCTTATCCCTTGATTACTGCCTCAGTGTATTTAAGCCCAGTGTGTCTCTGTGTCAGTGTCGCGTTGTCCCTCAAGCTGTATGCTTCCTCGTGTGTCTCTCCGTCAAGTGTGAGTTTACATTTTCCAGTTTAGTTTTGTATGCTTTCCCCTGCCAGCAAATAAAGCTGAGTTTTGAGTTCATCCTTCGAGTCTGAGTGTCTGCACCTTGGGTCCTACTTCTGCCTGCCACACAGCGCTTCATGACAATTCTACTTTTTCTGCATAATCCGTCATACAAAATGTAATCAAATGGAAATGTCTCTTTTTAAAACTTGTTTTATTAGTTTTAATCTTAACTTTATGCATCAAGCAAAAATTAAATTATATGCAACATTATCTGACTGGAAGAAATTTGTTTAACATTTAAACCTATTTTCTGCACATTCCAGCACATAAAATAAAATAATTTTTTGTGTTTACACTCACTCTTTCAAATAGATGCAAGTAAAACAGCAGAAAATAAATAAAGTCAAAGGCTAGTTGCTCTATTTTCACCTGTAAAGCAGGATTGGGGTAGGCAGAGGTTTATCCTGGTGCAGGTGTGCCGCAGCGGTCAGTCGAAGACTCCGCGAGTTTCTCTGTGAATTTCCCATTACAGTCGTAGCGCACTCGGCGCTTGCTTGGAAGTTAAGGGGTTTTTTTCGCTGTAAAAAGAAGTTTTCTTCCCACGCACAACGGACGCTAATGTTTTTGTCACTTTTTATGGAATCAAACTCAAAATAAGGTCAGTACTTCCACGCTTTAAACGCTGCACGCTCATACTCTCTGATGTTGATCTGCACACAGCTGTTGTCGCAAACGTCGCACTCGCTTACGTCACTATCATGAGACATTCTCGCAAAAAACTCACGGTTTTAGTAACGCAGCATTCCTATGGGAAAGTAACGGTAATCTAATTACCGTTTTTGCAATGGTAATCCCTTACATTACTCGTTACTTGAAAAAAAGTAATCCGATTACAGTAACACGTTACAAGTAACGCATTTTGGTTTTAGTAAAAAAAGTAATCCGATTACAGTAACGCGTTACGCGTTACTGCCCATCTCTGCCAATGAACAAAGTTTTTTTTCTCCAGTCAAAGAATTTTTAGGGATAGAATATCGTACATAGCCTCACATTCAGACTCAAACTCATTTGTATAGGCATACATATTGTATTCTGTATATAGAAAAAAAAATAAAAGTCAAATTATGTCCTTATGTTTGGTACATTAACTTGCCAAACTAAAATTTATTGAATCATAAAGATTCAAGACTTCATGATACCAGGATATACATTTTGTTTCTCCTTTATGCTCTTGTGTTGTAAACCGTGCATTTTATTTTGGAACATATTGGAAACCACATGAATTATTAGACTCAGTCCATCAGATGTGCAAAATCCAGCCTCATTTGCTGTGTTTCTGCAGTTAGCTACAAGGAACAAATCTAATGCAAATTTATGAAACTGCTTTTCAAGATCTGAGGCACCCCCCCCCCCCCCCCAAAAAAAAAAAAAAAACAAAAAAACAAAAAAACAAAACAAAACAAAACAAAAAACAAAACAGTGTATGCTCAGCATTAAAAACATGCATAGACATTGTTTTGACTTATTCATAAAACTACCCTACATGGGGTGCACACATTGTTTGATTTTCAAGTCTCATCCTCTAAGGATACGTTCACACTGCAGGCGAAAGCACATGAAATCCGACTTTTTTGACCCTATGTGACCCATATCCGATCATGGTATGACAGTGTGAACGGCACAAATCCGATATTTTCAAATCCGACCTGGGCCACTTTCGTATGTGGTACTGAACCCGATACACATCTGATTTTTTAGAAAGCGACTGCTGTTTGAACGGTCATGTCGCATTAAATCTGTCTTTAGTCACTGACACAAGACAGACGCCAATTATCAGCGCCAGAGAAGTGCCCGAGAAGACATCATGAACGCTTCCTGTCCATCCAGTGTAGATGTTAGTGAAACTGTTTGGAAGACAACATTGGAGAAATGTGAACATTTTATTTGTACTATATAATCTACAGATTCTGACAGAAATCTGCAACTATCCTTTGAAGCACCGCTCCTCTCTAAAACAGCAATAAGGATAATTATTAGGCCATATGTAAATAACAAAATAACTTTCTAACTTAAAGCTAAATTGGGAAACGTAAAGTCCAAAACAAGTCTTTATATTAAGGGTTTGACTGATGGCCCTTTCAAACAATACTGTAATACTGTAATATTGTAACAATACTCTAAACAGAGTGCGTTGTGAGTGACGTCTTCTTTTGCGCATGCGGGCCGCTTGGAGAGTTCACACTAGAGCGCGTTTGCTGTCACATTTTATTTGTAGTGTGAACAAGCAGACAAAAAAATCGGATTTGATCAAAAAATCGGAATTGAACATTAAGACCTGCAGTGTGAACGTAGCCTAAGTCTCAGCTGCTACAAGAAATCATTTAATAACATCCTTAATATGAAATTGTCCATTATTATTGTCCTAAGATAGTCTGCCATTTTGCTCTAAAGACTATAGTGATGCAGTTGGTTTGTGTGCCTCCAGCAAAGTTTTTTTTCAATGTAAATGCAAAGTAATAGAAAAAAAAAATACCACTTCTTTATTTTTTGACCGTCTGACTTTCAGAAGAACAAACACTTTTATTTATCCTTCATCATATCCATCGCCACATCACACCTATCTCTCCTTACTCGGCCTTCCCTGACCTGATTTGTTTTGGTCCATCATCATTTCGCCACTCCTCTTGTTGTTTCTCCCATACTCATTTCTTTTTTGTTTTCTCTTCTTGTAAAGAGGGCTTGCAAACAGACATCACTGACAATGAGAGCCAATTCTCTATCAAGAAGACTTGTCTTGTGTGTGTTATCTGTGTGCATGCATGTGTGTGTCCACCATTTTAAGTGTTTGTTTCTGTCAAGAGTAATGCAAGGTGAGAGAAAATATTAGCATATTTGCTATCTAGTTTCATACAATTGCTGGTTGTTCAACAATCTTTGGAACAGAGAATGACAGGGAAGCAGCAAGACTGAGAGAGGACTCTGAGTGGAAAAGGAATTACTCAGTCTGGTTTTAATGCTGAGGTCAAGTTTATTTACAAGGAATATCACTGAAGATAAAGACACCTAAAATCCAAGCTAGATTAACGTCCTGAGCAAACAGAATATGCATAAAAGATGATTGCTTCAAGACACCCACACACTTACACAAACTTAATTTTAATCAGCCAAATATCAAGGTCTTCATACGCTATTCCATGGTTACCAGTGCCTGCACCGCTAGCCATCGAATGAATTAATATCTAGCTTGAGATTTTGTACAAAATAATTACTGCTTTTATTACAACATAATCCAAACATGGGATTGTAGCTTTAGTTATTATTAGATTAATGTAAATGGTAAATGGCCTGTATTTGTATAGCGCTTTACTACTCCCTAAGGACCCCAAAGGGCTTTACACTATATTCAGTCATCCACCCATTCACACACTGGTGATGGCAAGCTACATTGTAGCCACAGCCACCCTGGGGCGCACGTGCGCCCATTACATGCTAATGTAATGAATTAAGGAAGAAAAAGTTAAATGAATGCATCGTAATTTGCCAAGGACCACATTTTTGTGTGACGTTAAGCATATCAATATACTCACCAATATAATATACTCACTTTGTTAGGTCCACCTGTTCAACTGCTAGTTAATGAAATAGTTTGGCAGCCAATCACGTGGCAGCAAATGAATTTAGACATGTATACATGCTCATTACAATCAAAAATGCAAAAACAGGCAATTTAAGTGACTTAGAATGTGCATGGTTATTGTTGTTTTACAATCAACTGTATAGAAGACTCTTGGTAAAAACATGGGAGAATAATGACATTCACCAGGTAATATACTGAAACATCTAAATTCCCTTAATGCAGTGGTTGAAAATATTCTTACGCATGTAACCCTTGTCTGTCAATAGTTTATAGCCACTGGTTTTACCTCACTCCATTTTGTAAAAGCAGAGTAACACTTTGCTTTACTACATTTATTTTCACCGCCTTGTCCCATCCCTTCATTCCCAGATGAACATTTATAAAGAAAGTTTAAATCATTTTTCACCTTTATGTGGCTGTAGCCACAGAAAGCCATTTGTTCTGGAAATAAACATGGATTTCAAATGCTTGGACAAGACAAACACACTTTGGGTGACAGAAAGAGACATAGAGAGGCATTATCATTCACCAGTTGCCTACTACTTTCTCTGTTGTTTTAGTGCTGCTGTCTACGGTGGAGGAATGTAAGCATTATCACCACAGACAGGCTTTATGTTCCTTATTACACTGACTAATTGAATGTTTGTCTATATCTAATGAGGGTTGTTGCCCCTGG
This sequence comes from Oreochromis grahami, assembly GCA_029532605.1. Classification (NCBI taxonomy): domain Eukaryota; kingdom Metazoa; phylum Chordata; class Actinopteri; order Cichliformes; family Cichlidae; genus Oreochromis; species Oreochromis grahami. Next base: position 6,796 of record JAQSNX010009138.1, read on the forward strand.
AGTATTTCATGTGTGTATGGGGTGTGTATGTGTGTAGTCTGTGTACAGTAGTTACCTTGATGTCGGCTCCACCAGTGCTCTGCAGTTTTCATCAGTGTTTCAGTCAGAAAATCATGCTTTGTGGTTCTTTAAACATACAATATGCACTACAGTTTACAGTTTCCAATCTTTCAGTCATCGTTCAGTTATCATAAAGTACTTCTTGTCAGGTGCTAAGTGAGGTGAAGAGCATTTAAAAGCAAAGTTAAAGGCATGCCACAGTGACAAAGAGAATTTGAAATGAAAGTCAAATTCTAAAAGGACAAGTCCAGTGAAAGTGCCTTACAGGTTTCTGTTTCACTCCTGTTTCACTTACAACCATAAAATCAAATCTCAGATCTCAATATTTATATTTATATATATTTGACAGCTGTGCATTTGGTTCAAATCCTTGTAATTATGATTAATTACACAATAATAATATTGTTAAGGAAGTGTTATTTTTGTTTCCGTATTGGTTTAAGTGAATGCATTAATCAAAGCCAGTTTTCTTTTTGTGAGATTCTCACTCTATTATGTTAAATGGTAACTATTTGAACAACTTCACTGGGCAAGAGTCACATTCATTCAAGCCTGATATTATATTGTACATCAATCTTTCAGTATTGAATCTGTTTAAATGTTGATTTCAAAGCTGTACAAATAGGTTCACATAAAAAAGTGCTGTGCAATGTGAAAGACATTACCTCTAGTGACAAACCTACATGGACTTACTTACGACCATCTTTGAACAGAGGCGGTGGTTTACGACACCAACTGTCTGCCATCTATAATCCAGTTTTGAGTTCCCTCCCCAGACGCCTTAACGCCCACTCACATCCTGGGCCATCTGACCTCAGGAAATCACATGATAGGGTGGGGCCAGGTTTCACAATGAGCTCACCCGAAACCCTGGCTGATTAGGTACCACACCCGCTTTCACACCTTGTCGCATGTGATTAGAGGATCACCAGGGGGTCCTTTGTCCCTCTTTGGGGGGATACTCCCACTGGGTTTAAATCTGGGACTCTCGGCCATTTGACCTTAGAACTGAAGAAGCTTCTCGGATGAGAGGTGAAACGTCTTCAAGCAACTCAAAGAAGTCCAGACGCTTTTCTTTGCAAACTCCTTTGACTACGATGACCTGGATGACTGAGAACCTTCACAGACTACATGGACTTACTTACTTACCTTTGAGGGGTTTAGCTTATTAATTTGGGTTTATAAGAACTTAGTTTTATTTCTTATTTTTGTGGCTCTCATTTACCCAATGTTTGTTCACAGTAGGCTGCTGTGTGTAGTGAATACGTTCTAATGCACTCACAAACTTTAAGCCGCCAAATGTCACAAAGAGAAAGTTAGCTCCCTGTTTGTGCACATACTGGTTCTGTTTGAGACTAACAAATACCAAAAGGGAGATTGAATACTTTGGTTTTATTAATCAAGCACAGGAACACAAATGTTATTTTTTTCTATCAACTTGTTTCTGACAATTTTCCAACTCAGCTTTAAGTTGACAAATGACACTGTACAGTTCTATAATACAACACTGTATTTAGCAACCTCCCCCCTCAAAAAAAGAAAAAAGTTTGGATTGATTTGCCTACTACATTGAATATGTAATACTTAAGAGCCGTAAGAGCAATACAAGCATAACACCCAAAATCAAACATGATTTGATATTGTTTGTCAAATTCCTAAATCATCTTTCATGTCTCCCAATACTTAAGGCAACATATCCTAAGTAGTTCAACCATTTGCATTGTTTTTTTTTTTTTTTTTTTTGGCAAGATCGGTCATCTAGGACCTATTAGGTATGCAGCTGATGTAATTGTCTACCAGTTTGGGGCAGCTGTAGTTTGTTTGTCCCCGTTTTAAATCGGCATAACTTGTCTTCATGGCAGAACGTCTGGGGTACAAGGACTACTTGTGCAGCTCATCTGTTTTAACGCTGCATAAAATAATACCATAAAAGTAAGTTTTGATGAAATAAACATAAGACGTGTCAACCCCACCTTCCCCCTGTATGTAATAAAAACTGCCAAAGGACTTTTTTACATTTGCATTTTTTACTAGTTGTTCTAGTTCAAAATTCAGTTGATGCTTTTGTTCTGTTCATTCCCTAGATCTCTGATAACCCAATATAATGCTTTAGTATGTAAATGTGCTTAAACAGTTTGAATAGCTAAGTGGTTCTCGAGTTGAGGTTCCTTATGATGATTGTGAACTCAGCAGAAATAACTTTTCTTTTTAACTTTTTTCTTTTTTTTTCCTTTTAATCATACATAAGCTTGACAGTCCCAAGTTTAACTCATGCACTGTTAATTTAAAAAATGCCATCATTATTTCTTTCTTCTATAATACAAGAATTTCAACTGAATACTTACTGTCACTTTAGTAAACAGCTCTGTTCAAGTGTGATTCGCACTGACTACCTCTTCTCAAGGAAAGCCTGGCTATGCAATCTAAAGTGGGACTCAGCCATCTGATCTAATTGACTGAGATTCAGTCTTGGCACCATTTTTAGCTGTTAAAATTAAAAAACATAACTCTTGGGCTTGGGCTTCACTATGAGGCTCAGTGTAGATGAATTGTCTGGTTGACTCATTCACTTGCCCACTCTGAAGTACTTTATATTTATATGCACAATCAAACAATTGCACACAGTCACATCCTTGCTTCTCAGTGGTATTGATTACCTCATCTAGCCAACAAGGCGCTTAGTCTTGAAGGAAAATAAGACAGAAAAAGGTGTAAAACTATTGATTAGTTGTAAGGGCATGGCATTACTGAGTGAATGGTTACTGTATTCTTTAATGTTCATAAATCATTTGCATTTCGTTATTTACTGAAACAGTTTAATTTTCCATATGGATTTGCATAAAGGCACATAACACATGGAATATTGGAATTTTGTGTGTGTGCGTGCATGTGTGTGTGTGTATGTGCGTCTGTGTGCGCATCTTTGGCTGAAGGCTGTCTCAGGTCCTAGATTATCTGAGGACACGGTCAACACGTTCTCACTCCCAACTCGTCAAATGTGTGACGCATGGTCAGGCTCCCTCTGCTTCACTTATCGACGCGCAGGGTACCCCCCTCGCGTCGAGAATTGACGTGCAGGGTCCTCTCATTGAATACTATAGAGCTCCCTAAACGTTGCTTACTGACGACAAGAGATTGCCGTGGAAGAGCCTGTTGTTCGTATATTTATACATTTCCAAAATCACATTGTAGTGACGTATACAGAACACAATAAATTATATAATGTAAGCAACTACCTGAGAAACAGCAGATACAGCAGATAAATTAATTATAGGCCATTACTTTTGTATCGTTTATTGCATTTATGGAGGGAGAGGTGTATGCTGGGTAATGGCACAGCGACACGGTGACTTTATTCACCCGCTTCGGCTGTTATCAGTCCATACAATGGGCGTTATTAGCAGAAATCAGTCCCATAGATATGGGCCATCCACCTGCTAGATTGTTCAGAAGGTTGTTATCATCCATCCAGATGGAGGATCACTAACAGGAGCGTGGAAGACTCCAGGATCCACTCTGGCTGGAATCCGGTGGATACAGCAGTGTTACAGGTAAGACCATTTAAACGGACAGCATTTATAGAATGACTATTAAAAGTCAGCGAGTGTCAATAATGTTAATGCGGTTATGTTAGTAATACACCAAGTGCTAATATAACAGCTTTAAGATGCATTTGTAGATATTATTACGTGTTTTACCGTCTTTATGGTGCTAGCTTAAAGTTACGGTGTAAACGTTAGCTTATATTGTAGTAATGTGGTGGACCACTAGAGGGTTCCACTCACACCCAGTGTTGAGGAAGTGTATTCTTCTGTTTTGGTGGCGCGATATGAACAGTTGTTGTGAGAGACTAATAAAGAAGGAGTTAGAACTGAGAGCTCTTTTGTCGTTGATGCTTACCTCCACATTGGTGACCCCTGACTCGAGCATGCAACGGGCCGCAGATAACGCAGACTCCGCTATGGATGCATCAGCGGCCGCCGGTCCTCCGCCTCCTGTTGCAGCTACGTTCGCTGTGGCGCTGAAACTGCCGGACTTTTGGCTCCATGACCCCCCGTCATGGTTCGTACACGTGGAGGCTCAGTTCGCCCTTCGCGGCATCTCGGCTGACGACACGAAGTATCACCATGTGGTGGCCTCACTCGACCCGCTGGCCACCCGTCGCGCGATGACGCTCCTCCGGGACCCACCCGCCCAAGGGAAATACGCCGCCCTTAAAGAGCTGCTTCTTCGGCGCTATGCCCTCTCCGACGCTGAACGAGCCGAAAAGCTCCTCAACCTGTCAGGCTTGGCTGGCGGTACAGCGCTCGAGCTCATGGAGAACATGCTATCGTTGCTCGGGCCGGACGACGGGGATTCCTCTTCGCCCACCTCTTCCTCCGCCAGCTACCGGCCGCCGTGAGAGCTGTCCTCGCAAACTCCCCGCTCCTGCCTGCGAAGGATTATCGCTCCCTGGCTGAAGAAGCGGATCGCATTCTCCTGGCTAGCCGCACTTTCAACGTTCACGCCCTGGCTACGGACTCGCCGGCGGCGCCTTCCACGCCTCCACCTGCCTCCCCCGGAGCATCACCCCCTTGCTGACGGCAGGGATTGCTACATGCCGGCACCGCGGAAAGAACATCTGTTTCTACCATCAGCGTTTTGGCGACAGAGCGCGTCGCTGCCTGCCGCCTTGCGCTTTCACGGCCCAGGGAAACGGACCCGCCAGCGCGCCGTAGCAGCCGCGACCGCTGGCGATACAGAAAGGCTGCTCTTCATAGAGGACTCGCGCTCCGGGAGACGTTTTCTTGTGGACTCCGGCTCCCAGAAGAGCCTCCTTCTCCCTACCGCTGCCGACGGACTAGCAGCGAACTGTGGGCCACAGCTCCTGGCAGCTAATGGCTCTCCCATCAAAACGTTTGGGGAAAGGTTGGTGACTGTTTGTTTTCATGGCCGGGATTTCCAGTGGAACTTTGTTGTTGCCGCTAGCTCTGTACCTATTTTAGGTGCTGATTTTCTGTGCGCTCATGGACTGCTTGTCGATGTTGCTAACAGATGTTTAATTGATGCTCTCTGTTTTCTCGCTACCCTGTTTTGCTCGGGCCGCTGAACCCCTGATTCGGGCTAATGTAGTGACCTCTGGGGATGCTTTTCAGCGTTTGCTTTCGGAGTTTCCATCGCTGTCTGTCCCTGATTTCTCTGGCATGGTAACGAAGCATGGGGTTGAGCATTATATTCCCACGGTCGGGCCCCGGTGTTCGCGCGCGCGCGCCGCCTCCCCCGCGAAACTGTCCGTCGCTCGGGAAGAGTTTGCAGCCATGGAGCGCTTTGGCATTGTAGCGTTCGAACAGTGCATGGGCCTCTCCGCTTCACATGGTGCCCAAATCGGACGGTCGGTGGCGGCCATGCGGAGATTTCCGCCGTTTAAATAATGCCACGGAGAATGACCGTTACCCCATCCCCCACATTCAGGATTTTTCTGCCAATCTCGCCGGAACGTCGATTTTTTCTAAAATTGACTTGGTGCGGGGGTATCACCAAGTTCCCGTGCACGCCGAAGATGTTCCTAAGACCGCTGTCATTACCCCCTTTGGCTTGTTTGAGTTTTTGCGCATGCCGTTTGGCCTGAAAGGTGCCGCCCAGACCTTTCAGCGGCTGATGGACTCAGTTTTGCGTGGGCTGCCGTTTGTTTTTGTTTATCTGGACGATATATTGGTGGCCAGCTGCTCAGCGAGCCAGCACGAGTCCCATTTGCGCCAGGTTTTCCAGCGTTTGGCAGCGCACGGCCTGATCATCAACCTTTCCAAGTGCCAGTTTGGTTTGCCTGTTCTGGATTTCCTCGGGCACCGCATTTCCGCTAAAGGTGTGGTTCCGTTGCCCGACAGAGTCCAGGCCGTTTCAGCTTTTCCGTGTCCCACGTCAGTTAAAGCGTTGCAGGAGTTCTTGGGGATCATAAATTTTTACAACCGCTTTCTCCCCAGACCTGCCCACCTGCTACAGCCACTCTATGCTGCCTTAAAAGGTAAAACAGCCAAAGATCCGGTTGACTGGCTGCCGGAGCGCGTCCATGCGTTTTCCGCAGCCAAGTCTGCGCTGGCTGACGCCGCCCTGCTGGCAAACCCGCTTCCGTCGGCAGAGATCGCGTTGACCACCGACGCGTCCGACATGGCAGTGGGTGGGGTGTTGGAACAGCGGGTTTCAGGTCTCTGGCAACCGCTCGCCTTTTCAGTCGTACGCTCCGGGATGCCGAACGCAAGTACAGTGTTTTTGACAGGGAGTTGCTGGCCCTGCACCTTGCGACACGACATTTTGTTTTTTCCTCGAGGGTCGCAACTTTACTGCGTACGTTGACCACAAACCTTTGACGTTTGCAATGTCCAAGGTCTCTGACCCATGGAGCGCACGCCAGCAGCGCCAGTTGGCAGCCATTTCAGAGTTTACCACAGACATTCAGCACGTGGCTGGTAAGTCCAATCACGTCGCCGACTGTCTGTCACGTGTGTTGGTTTCTCCGGTGTATGTCGGCATCGACTACGCTGCCATGGCCGCCGAGCAACGTGCTGACCCGGACATCCTGGCCCTTCAGTCAACGAAAACGGGCCTCGTGCTGGAGGACACCCCGGTGTGGGACGGCGGTCCGCACCTTCTTTGCGATGTTTCCACCGGCCGCCCCCGCCCGGTGGTCCACCACAGTCACAGGGTTTCACACACCTTTTGACTGTGGTGGACCGCACGACCAGGTGGCCGGAGGCGGTACCCCTGGCGTCCACGACAGCGGCGACGGTGGCCAGAGCATTTTTGTCGACTTGGGTTTCACGTTTCGGTCCCCCTGCTGACATTACCTCGGACAGGGGCCCCCAGTTTGTTTCTGAGCTTTGGTCTGCCATGGCTGACGGCCTGGGGGTCAAGGTCCATCGCACCACAGCATACCACCCGCAAGCTAATGGGATGTGCGAACGGTTTCACCGGTCTCTTAAGGCTGCGCTCCGGGCTTCCTTAACAGGTGGCGACTGGGTCGACCGTCTTCCGTGGGTTTTGCTGGGATTGCGTAGCACGGTTAAAGAAGACCTCGGGTTTCCCCGGCTGAACTGGTCCTCGGCCAGCCCCTCCGGGTCCCCGGGGAATTCTTGCCTGAGAGCCCTCCCCCATGTTTTGATACCTCTTTGTTGCCTTTTCGCAACCCCCCCCCCCCCCCCACAAGACTCATTTCCTGTTCCTGGTCCTGTGCACCACTGCCTGCCTGACACTTTTGTTCCGAGTTCGTTGGACTCTGCTCGTTTTTTCGTCAGGCACGATGCCCATAGGACTCCGCTGCGTCCCCATATGACGGGCCATACAGGGTTCTTAAACCAGGCAAGAAACATTTCATTTTGGACTTTGGCGGTCGGCAGGAGGTTGTCTCTGTTGACAGACTTAAGCCTGCACATGTTCTGCATGAGGATCAGGTGGTCCCGGCCCAGGCCCCTCGCCGCGGCCGCCCACCTGCCACCGGGCTGATGGATTCTGTTTTTTCCCCAGGAGCGACCCACAATCAACGGAGTCCGAGTCGTCTGCAGCTTTTTCTGACCGCCAGTGCCAGCCTCGCTTCCTGGATGGGTTGCCCTCTGTCAGTTCCCCACCCCCCCGGTTCAGCCGTTCCGGCCGTTTGCTTAAGCCCCGGGTCCTGGACTAGTTCTGCTGGGTGTTCGGGGGGGGCATGTGTGGTGGACCACTAGAGGGTTCCACTCACACCCAGTGTTGAGGAAGTGTATTCTTCTGTTTTGGTGGCGCGATATGAACAGTTGTTGTGAGAGACTAATAAAGAAGGAGTTAGAACTGAGAGCTCTTTTGTCGTTGATGCTTACCTCCACAGTAAAGCTGTTACTGTTGAAACGATGTTAGCACAGAAATATTAGCTTCTGTCATGACTGATGAAGTTACTAGTTAATAAAGTTTCCAGTAAAGTGATTAATCGCAGCCACAGATTGACAGTAAATATCTCGATTAGCTTCAATGCATCTGTAATAAATATGTGCAAGTTTCAGTGCTTCGTTTAAACTGTATGATACTTATACTGACCCAGGGTCAGTGTAAAATACAATCCTAGCTGTGTGAACAAAGCCTGGCTCCTTTAATCCTGCATGACAAACCTCAGGATGCAGGTTATTATTACTCTTTCCTGCTGGCACACCTGTCACACCTGAGAGTCAGCTAGAAACTTACAGTGACGTGGACATCATGCAAAGACTGCCAGACTCTGTAATACTGTAAATGATCAGTGACTCAGGTTAACACTAAACTTTAAACAGTCCCTCTGTGTCTCTGTGTGTGCTGAACATTTAGGATTGAGTCAGGCTGCATCAGCTGGAGCTGTTATTTGTAAATATCAATATTTTTTATTCAGGTGTGGGGATAATATGTAAGACTGCAGTGAAGCGATGTACCAGATGAATCCTTGGCCAACTGATCCAGCCACATCAGCCTTTTGTGAGGTCTGTTTAAAGTAGACTTAAAATGAACTGCAGGTTCCTGAGAGGTGGACTGTGAGCACAGGAACACATGTTCATACATACAGCTGCAGTAAGCTTACATTAATTTTAAATCGATTTGTTACTCTGTCTGTCTGTCTGTTAGTCCTCTGACAGACTGGTGACCTGTCCAGGTGTGCTCTACCTATGACTACTGGGACAGGCTCTAGCCTCTGTAATAGAAATTTTCTGTTATTCTCATTTAAAGAATTTAAGTGCTTATGCATATGCTTAGTTGTGACACTGTTACTGTTCAGTGAAAGTTTCTAAAACTAGATGAACTTACTTCAGTATCAGCAGTTTGACAAAACAACTCCCTTTACAGGTGCTGATAAGGCCAAGGGCACAAAACAGCTTAACCATTGATCCATTAGGTTTCATAGCGAGACACGTGAAGTGTGGTATGATCAGTTTGTAACTTCCTCCCTCTTTCTTGGAATGCATAAAGGAGTAGGAGCATGACTTCTGTGGCAGAGCTGACATGACTGAACTGTGATGTTTGATGTGTGTTGGCTCTCCTGTGCGCAGTAATAAATAGCTTGATCACAGCTCTTTCTGTGTTGCAGACTTTATTTAAAAAAATTCCACGACACACCCCCACCCTCCCACTGTGAACATGAATTGAATATTCAGA
>JAQSNX010009140.1:0-10448 GCA_029532605.1 Oreochromis grahami
ATTGACATTTGCCATCTCCACATCATTGCATTCAGTTTTTATTCACAATTTGTTTAGTGTCCCAAGCTTTTTGGAATCCGGTTTGTAGCTTAATTTGACTTCAGGTGCAAATTCTTCTGTCTTCATAATACACAAGAGATTTGTTAAATCTAAGTCTGTAAGAATCAGGAAACATTTTTATATCCCAAACTCAAGTTTGAAGAAACAGACACGAAAGCTTCAATTGGAAATCAATTTTCATTACAAGTAAACTGAAATGTCACGTGAAGGCTGTGTGCAGGCAGGAGTGGTGAAACAGAGGACGCAAAGTGCAGACTCCAGAACAAACGTGAACTCAAACACCTTCAATGCTGAACTCAAAAAGTAATAAAACATACACACACACACACACACACACACACACACACACACACACACACACACACACACACACACACACACTGGGGCAAATCCACGGCCTGACGAAACAGGGGAAGCAAAACCAGATACATTAACATAAGACATGGACCTTCAAAGTAAAACAGGAAACCTAACAGAGACTGAACTTACAGACACAGACTCACAGGCCGCCACTACAGAGGGAAACAGAGACGTGGGACCAGAGCAGACACAGACACTGACTGGACACAGAATAGAGGGAGTAAGGAAACCAAAACTCAAGAACCACATAATCACACACCAAGAAGAACTGGGAAAAAAAATAGAAATGCAAAACAGAAACCAAACCCTTCAAAAAAATAAACTAAGATAAGAAAACTGAAACCACTGGGTTACAACCAGGTACCTAACATGAAACACTGACAACCAAAATGCCTGCAGCTGTAGTTCAAAGATCAAAATAATAAAACAAGAGGTGTTAAAACTGATGTATGAAAGCACTCTGCAGGATCACTTCAATATCACTGAGAAGTCCGTATCCACTGAAACATTACAGCTCAGCAAAAAGCAAAGAGGCAGCAGCAGATATGCATCCTGATCCTGGTAGGACTCAGGAAATGGATGAGCTGCAACCACAGCTTGGCCTCTGTCGACAGCAGAAACTAGCTGGTTTCGTCATATGTGGCTCCGACACACACCAACCTTCTCAGGAAATAATCTGACATCATCCTTTACCACTGAGGTGTAAGATGATCTCCAAAAAGGAGATGTTTTTTTCTTTTTCCTGCCCCGATACTTGATTTAAGCGTTAGCCTCAGCTGCTGTTTGATTGTTACACAAATGTCTGACACAGAAGTATACACACCCCCTCCCCTCCACTCACCCCAGGCCCTAACCCCCTCACCCTAGCCCCTAACCCCCTGACCCTAACCCTGTCTTATAATTGCATTGACTAATAAAAATGGAAACATATTAAATGATATAACCCGTTAGAAATAAAGTTTCTCACCTGCTGTGACGTCAGCGCTCAGAGTGCAGGCCAACAGGCAGCAGATGATGTTCAGCTTCATCCTGACTCTCACTCCGGTGTCTGAACACACACTGACCAGTTTCTGAGAGGAGGAAGTCAGAGAGGCGGTCTCTGTGAACACGCCTCTTCCTCCTCACATATCAGTGTTTCTTTTCTGGTTGATGATGTTTCATGCTATTATAATGTAACATGTATGAGGGTAGAGGTGGTGTGGGTGGGGCTTCACTCAGTAGTTCTGTCCACAATCAGCAGGCGGAGCTTGTCTTTGAGGAACATGGCGTCTTACCTCATGCTAAATTCAGGCTGACAACAGGAACTCAGTGGTTTTCTGTGTGACGTGAAGCTGATGCGTAAGTTCAGTAAGGAAAAGTCACACATCTGTGTGCTCTTTGGTGGCTGATCCAAGCTTACATCACTTCCCACACTGTCGAGCTCATTGCTCCTGCCAAGCCTCCATCTTCACCACCAGCATCCACACTAATCTACTCTGCTCTAATCTCTGGGATTAGACGGGCCATCGAAGTCTAATCAGCAGATAACGTAATATAATTCTGTATAACACCTGATGCAGATCTTGTTAATCCAGGCGACATCCGAGCCGGTATCATATCAATCTCTCTCCTGGACACCCTGAGCAACAACCACGTGTGTTTGCTTTAAGAACTGCATCTCAGTTAAACCTATTTCACATACAAGGGTCAGTGGTGCTCAACCGAAACCCGGTTGAGCTCATTGTGCCCGGTTGGGCTGATTGTGACCCATACCAGTTTTCACACCTTGGCTCTTGTGATTAGAGGATCATTAGGGGGTTGTCTCTCTCGGGGAACACTGATCATTTTATTAAATATGAAAGGATTTAGACAGTTTTTAACTCTTTAGTGATGCTGCAGTGATCGTTTAACTTTTGGACCTGCAGCGGAGTTTGGGCCCAGACACAGCTAATGACGTCAGACTTAAAGACTGGATTGGCTGACGTCTGAGGCCTGTAGCCAATAAGTGCTCTCCAGGGCCTTTATAACTGGACTGATGTTGCATTCAGGGCCTCTGTGTTTGTGAAACTGCTGTTAGTATCTTCTTTATGTTAGTTAGGATCTGATCGTCTTTGTTAGCTTGTTGGTGTTTGTTAGCCTTCATTGATGGTCTTGTTAATTTATCCAGAGAAACCTTGAGTGCCCATTTTATTTTGGTTCTGTTTGTCGGGTTTTGGTTTGAAGTGGAGCTGTTATGTTATGTTGGCCCTGGCTCTCCCAAAGAGTACCCACATGTGGGACTAATAAAGGTTATCTTATCTTATCTTATCTTATCTTATTGTTCTGCTGTGTTCTGTTTCACCACTAGATGTCACTAAAATAAAGCTTTGTGAGGTGATGTTGGTTGGAGTGTAAGTATAACTGGTATTGTTGGACATTAAAAACTGCAGCTGAAAAAACTGGCAGAGCAAACAAGTGGCTGAAATGTTTTCAATGGCGCGCCATCTTCAGCCCTGCCGAGATTCTCACTGCGTCCTCACTTACCTGACAGCCAACTGCAATAATGCATCATTAATGTGATATTCTATATTTTTTAAATAGTTTAAAATAACATATTTTCAAGCCTTTCTATTTTATTTTTAATTCATGTCCTTATTTGCATACCATAGGTCAGAGTGGACACTGTGTCCTGTTGTGACAGCCGGTGGGCTGTAGCCTTGTTTTCTTGTTTTCTTATTGTTTCTGTGGCTGCTGTGGTCAATACAAATATGAAAGCATTAATTTATTTGATTGTTGAATTTGTTTGTCTAGTTTCGTGCCCGCTGTCAGCAGAATGAACTTAAAAAGTAAAGTAAGTTTACGTTTTAACTCAAACAACATCAACACAAACAACACAAATCAAAAATGGACTCACTCTATTTGAAAGCAGTGAATGTAACAGATCTAAAACTAAACTGAGCTTCTAACATGTTTTTAATGCCTGTTGACTAAATACAGCACAGCTCCAGAAACAGAAAGAGCAAAGACAAAGAAATTAGACTGTGATGGGACAGAAACTGTTGAGCTGCAGGACATTGAGAGGGCAGAGCAGCAAATACTTTACATGTACTTTAATATGTTACTTCTGAGTTTTAATTAACTGAATTTCTTTTCTTTTATTCAGTTTAACCTCAGTTTAGTCTACGACACATAAGAGAGAGAGACAAAGGTCACTGAAGGTTTGGATCACATGCTGAGGTTCAGGATGGCTGTTTGCTGTGTGACTGGATGACGATGAACTGATCCCAGTTCAGTCTGTACGGCTCTTGTTTCTGCGTGATGGAGGATCACAGGCCGGTTTCTGCTTCTGTGTCTCTCTTCTGTTTCTCTATCCGTTGAGCTGCAAGAGACGGAAAATAAATATAACGATGTTGGATGATGACAAACCACCTTAGAAAACCAACAAACATCTGAACTAAAGCTGAATCATGTTAAACTTCAATGAGTCTGAAAACAGTCATGATGAGAGCACAGAGGCTCTTTGAGCTCATCCACCTTTCCTCCAGGTAACAGCAGTGATGCTGATCATGATGGTTAAGCAGAGCAGTCCAATCAGTGTACGGACAGTCATGTGCCACAGGTGATCAGCAGCTGGAAGACAAAGAAACATCTGGAATCAGACCCAGACTGTGAAGGGTTTTTTACCCCTCAGCGTATTGTTGACATCTAGTCGAGCAGTCAGGACACCTAAGCCGGTGAATGTTATAACAAGAACAAGGTGATGCAGGATTTTTAAATATCACGGGTGGGTCTGCTGGAAGTCTGAGGGGTAGCACTGGCAGCTGGCAGTATTTTTATTGTTGTCATACTTGAGTTTTCTCCTGCAGGTGGTGCTGTTGTTCGTTGGGGTGGTGGTGGGGGTATGTTTTTCTCTCCTGTGTACAGCAGTCAAAAGAGAGTCAGATGTCAGGACACACAAACTGCAGTTCAGAATAACAGAAAAATACTGAAGTCAGTTTGGTTGTACTGTACCTCTGTCAGAGCGCTCATCTGTGGTCACGTGCAGATAGACAGCTGGTTTCCCATCACAGTAATACAGTCCAGAGTCAGCAGGCTGAACATGGTTGATAAACAGCAGGTGATTCACAGTGAAAGCATTAGGCCAGATGTGCTGTTGTTCTCCTCTGAGTTCTCTGCTCCACGTCTGAACATCTGATCCTCCATCAACAAGTGGACAAGTAAGAACAGTGTTGGTCCACTCTGACACAACACGTATCTTTGTCCCTGTGAACAACAAGCAGACTGTATATGTCTGTCATCTCTAAAACTATAGGACACTGATTTATAGACGTCACATCTGTGCCACATACTGGAACTTAAAAATGGGAAGTGATCCATGAGAATTACACTGAGTGGGAGTGTGTGTGTGTGTGTGTGTGTGTGTGTGTGTGTGTGTGTGTGTGTGTGTGTGTGTGTGTGTGTGTGTGTGTGTGTGTGTGTGTGTGTGTGTGTGTGTGTGTGTGTGAGAGAGAGAGAGACTTGGGTGGCAGTGTTACCTGATGGGGGGACTATCAGTTCCACGGCTGGTTTCCTGTCACAGAAGTATCTTCCAGATACCGAGGTGGAAGTGTTACGAATGAGCAGTGACCCCACCCATGAGTTGTAGCCTTCATGCTCATTAAAGTCTGTTACACTTCTGTCGTTGCTGGTTGTGAATATATCAACTTCCATTCCATACCTCTCTTTGCTCCACGTTATTTTACCCTCCACGATGTGAGGACAAGTCAAAAAGACCTTCTGCATCACCTCAGCTACTTCATAGAAGATACCTGTAAAACACAGACTATTCTTTAATGACCAAACTTCTGTTTCCAACCCGAGAACAGCCAACATCTCACAGTTTACAGCTGGCTCCTGTTCCTGCTGATGTCCTCTGTGTTGCTGACTCTCCCATCCACAGGGTGCTCCTGAGTTGGGCAGCGCTAAGACTGTTCCTAATCTTTTGGCTGACACAGAGTTGGCTGACACAGAGACATAACGGGGACAGTGCTGCCTCCTCAGGCCTCCAGCCTGGCCCACTTCCACCAGCCCTGCCTTCAGACCGTGGGCAGTTACACCTGTCTGTCTAATACAGTCTAAAGAAAATACTGACTTTGACTAACAAAATTATCACATAATTGCCACATAAGTACGATGTAAAATGTCACATAAAATGGAAGCTAGTCAAATGAAACTTGGTTGATTGGTATTGATTGAATTTATCCCAAGCACATTTTCCTTAACAATTAATTATTTGAACAAAAAAACTTTTGATTTCATATATTTCATTTGAATTTTATTGCTTCATGTTTTGTGAGGGTGAAATACCATTTTTGATAACTGTTAAAGACCCTTCTCCACGAATCGCTACCTTATCGTGGTGGAGGGGTTTGTGTGTTCCAGGGATCCCAGGGGCTATGTTGTCTGGGGGCTTTTGCCCCCTGGTAGGGTCTCCCATGGCAAATTGGTCCTGGGTGAGGAACCAGACAAAGAGCAATTCAGAAGATCCCTATGACAAGACCATCGAGGGAACAGATAGGGTTACTGGGCCCCGCCCTGCAGCCAGGCCCAGGGAGGGTGCCCGAGGGCGAGCATCTGGTGGCTGGGCCCAGCCCAAAAAAAGGACATGGGCCCGTTTTGCTGCAGGCCCACCACCCACAGGAGGCACCGTAGGGGTCGGGTGCATTGTGAGCCAGGCGGCGGCCAGGAGCAGAGGTCCTGGCAGACAGATCCCCGGTTATCAAGATTAGCAATTGGGACATGGAATGTCACCTCTCTGGTGGGGAAGGAGCCTGAGTTGTGCATGAGGTTGAGAGGCACCAGTTAGATATAGTTGGGCTCACTTCAACGCATAGCTTGGGCTCTGGAACCAGCCTCCTGGAGAGGGGGTGGACTCAGTCTGGAGTTGCCCCTGGTGAGAGGCAGCGGGCTGGGTATCTTGGTATCCTCTCAGCTTGCTGCCAGTATGTTGGGGTTTCTCCCAGTGGACGAGAGGGTTTGTTCCCTTCGCCTCCGGGTCGGGGAATGGGCCCTGACCGTTGTCTGCTCTTATGCGCCGAGTGGCAGTTCAGAGTACCCAGCCTTATTGGAGTCCCAGGGTGGGGTACTGGAGGGTGCTCCTCCTGGGGACTCTGTTGTCCTACTGGGAGACTTCAATGCTCACGTGGGCAATGACAGCAAGACCTGGAGGGGCGTGATTGGGAGGAACAGTCTCCCAGATCTGAACCCGAGCGGTGTCTTTTGTTATTGGACTTCTGTGCATAACACAGTTTGACCATAAAGAACACCATGTTCGAACATATGAGTGTATAAGTGCACGTGGCACCAGGACACTGTGGCAGTGGCTGAAGTAAAAAGTCGGGTGTTGGAGGAGGCCATGGAAAAAGACTTTCGGACTGCCTAGAAGAGATTCTGACAAACCGTCAGGCGACTCAGGAGAGGGCAGTGGTGCTCTACCTGCACTGTGTATTGTGCGGGTGGAGCGCTGCTGACTTTGACTGAGAAAATTGTCGGGAGGTGGAAGGAATACTTCGAAGACCTCCTTAATTCCACTCACACATCTTCCGTGGAGGAAGCAGAGTCTGGGGACGAAAGGGATGACCCGCCAATCTCTGGGGACGGGGTCACTGAGGCAGCTAAACAACTCCTTGGTGGCAGAGCCCCAAGTTCCTGAAGGCTGTGGATGTTGTAGGGCTGTCTTGGTTGACACGCCTCTACAATGTTGCGTGGAGATCAGTGGAAGTACCCCTGGATTGGCAGACCGGGGTGGTGGATCCCATTAAGAAAGGGAACTTGAAGGGGTGTTTCAACTACAGCGGAATCACACTCCTCAGCCTCCCTGGAAAAGTCTATGCCAGCGTGCTGGAGAGGAGAGTTCGTCCGTTAGTCGAACCTCGGATAGAGGACAAACAATCCAATTTTAGTCCTGGTTGTGGAAAACTTTATCAGCTCTTCATCCTCTGAAGGATACTTGAAGGTGCATGGGAGTTTGCCCAAACAGTCTACATTTGTTTTGTGGACTTGGAGAAGGCATTCGACCGTGATGGGCTCCGCCAGGGCTGCCCTTTGTCACTGATTCTGCTCATAATTTTTATGGACAGAATTTCTAGGCGTAGCCAAGTGGCGGAGGGCTTTCACTTGGGTGGTCTCAGGATCTCATCTCTGCTTTTTGCGGATGATGTGGTTTTGTTAGCTTCATCAGGTGATGGCCTCCAGCTCGCTTTGGAACGGTGTGGAGCCGAAGTGTGAAGCAGTGGGAATGACAATCAGCACCTCCGAATCTGAGGCCATGGTCCTCAGCCAGAAAAGGGTGGAGTGCCCACACCAGGTCAGGGACCAAGTTCCTGCCCCACGTGGAGGAGTTTAAATATCTTGGGGTCTTGTTCACGAGCGACAGGAGAAGTGAGCGAAAAATCGACAGACGGATTGGTGCGGCGGCCACAGTGATGTGGATGCTGTACTGATCTGTTGTGGTGAAGAGAGAGCTGAGTGTAAAAGCGAAGCTCTCAATTTACCGGTCGATCTATGTCACTACCCTCACCTATGGTCAGGAGCTGTGGGTAGTCACCGGAAGAACAAGATTGCTGATACAAGCAGCAGGAAATTTGTTTCCTCCAAAGGGTGGCTGGCCTCTCCCTTTTGAGATAGAAGTTCAGTCATCCAGGAGGGGCTCAGAGTAGAGCCGCTGCTCCTTCACATCGAAAGGAGCACACACAGCATGCAGGTTAAACCTCGGCCTCATTCTTATTGTTGTGTTGGTAAAAGGGACCCAAAGAAGACTTCACCATGGTTGTAAATGGGACACGGCCACATGCAGTTTATGTGGTGATAAAACATCAACCACTTAAACACACAACAGCGTGTTTTCATTACTTCCTGTTTTATGAGTTTAGCTGTATAATGAAAGAGCTTGTGCTCACACTGACGTACATTTACTGTGTTTGCCTTCCTGCCTCTCACCTCTCTCAGATCTCTCATCTTTGATCACATCCAGATAAACAGCAGGTTTCCCATCACAGTAGTACAGTCCCGAATCACCAAGCTGAACATCTGTAATGATCAACATCTGGTCCACAGTGAAAGACTGAGGGCTGATGTGTCGCTGCTGTCCTCTGAGTTTTCTGCTCCATACTGGGACATGCGACTCTTCAGCATCATGAGGACAGTGCAGAGTGCTCGTCGTCTTCTCTGAAATGATGCGTCTTGTCGTTCCTGAGAATAACGGTTCATTTGTACATTTTTAACTGATGAGTTTTGTTTCCGTGTAGCTTCGATTTAAACATTTGATTTGATTTTTGAAAAGCTTGATAAAGATTCATGTCACCTGATGGGATGACTGTCAGCTCCACAGCTGCTTCATTATTACACAGGTACGTTCCAGAGTCTGACACAGAAGTGCCAACAATTAGCAGAAACCCATCTGCAAATGAAGTGTACCTGTCCGCATCACGGATGTGTCGTATTTCTGAGTCACCATAAGATGTAAGTAAGTCAACTTTCCTTCTATGTATCTCTCTGCTCCACGTCACTTTACCCTCCACACTGAGAGGACAAGTGATGATGAGGTTCTCGGCCACTTCCACAGCTTCATGGATCAAACCTGGAAAACACAGACACAAAGAAACTTTGAGCTGTGGCGTGGAGTGAGAGGATAATAATATTCATAGTGTCACCACACAGTCTTGTTATT
Source organism: Oreochromis grahami (assembly GCA_029532605.1). Lineage (NCBI taxonomy): Eukaryota > Metazoa > Chordata > Actinopteri > Cichliformes > Cichlidae > Oreochromis > Oreochromis grahami. The sequence continues at coordinate 9,086 of JAQSNX010009140.1, forward strand.
GAATACAAAGTCTGTGTTTGTGTCTTAAATATCAAATGAAGCAAACATCACTGAAACCAACATCTCAGAGTTCAGAGCAGAAAAGTTTCTAAAGTTTAAATGTGTGGAGAAAACGTTATTATCTGAAACAGTGTTCTGGTAACATCAGAGCAGTCAGAACAAAGGCTGGGTATCCTCACTGATTTCCATAATCAATCCCATTCAATTTTGCCTCAGACAGTCAGAAATATCATTATTCTGATCATTTATCAGTACTGACACTGTGAGACTTCATCAAAGGTGTAAGCATCACAGCAGATGTCAGAATTAAGAACTTCACGCCGACTTAGAGATGGCTAAATTTTGGCCTCCAGAGCCATTTCATTTTACACAGCCGGCAGAATGGCCAATATGGCGGCAGAGATTCTTCGTTTTCAAGTGGCGTCAAAGCTAGGGATGGAGAGCAGCGAAGTGCAGGTGAACTCGCTTCTTTATTCCATGAGGAGAGATGCCAAACCAATACATGGCTCATTTGTGTTTCCTGCTGCTATAGAGGCCAGGCCAAGTCCGCAGTTTGAGTATGATCTGGTTATACAAAAGTTCGATGAGCACTTTGTCCCAAAGAGAAACCTTATCCACGACCGTGCTTGATTTCACAATAGAAGCCAGAAGGCCGGGGAGAAGGTCGAGGCTTTTGTGTGGAGCCTGTATGAGCTTGCGCAGATCTGGGACCGTATCGTCATTGGATTAATTGACAAAGATGTCTCACAAAAACAGCAGCTCGATGTGGACCTGACTCCAGATAGAGCCATTCAACTGGCATGCCAGAGTGAACAAGTCAAACAGCAAAATGTGGAGTGAGTGGAAAGCACAGTGAATGAGGTGAAACAGAAACATTATAACAGCACGAGACGGTGTTACTACCAACTACGTCAGGTACGTGAGCAACAACATGGTGAGAGTAACCCAAAATGCCAAAGATGCAACAGGATGCATGACAAAAGAGAAAACTGCCTAGTGCAATAAAAGATGCAGAAAGTGCAATAAGTTGGTACACTTTAAAGTTGTATGTAAAACCAAAATGCTAAAAGAGGTCAGGGCTGAGGCTGTAGAGCACAGGTGTCGAACTCCAGGCCTCGAGGGCCGCTGTCCCGCAGGATTTAGATGTGTCCTTGATCCAACACAGCTGATTTAAAGGCTAAATGACCTCCTCAACATGTCTTGAAGTTCTCCAGAAGCCTCGTAATGAACTAATCATTTGATTCAGGTGTGTTGACCCAGGGTGTTATCTAAAACCTGCACGACACCGGCCCTCGAGGCCTGGAGTTCGACACCCCTGCCATAGAGGATTCAGATGAGGATTCAGTCTTCATAGGGAGCTTTT
>JAQSNX010009141.1:0-10119 GCA_029532605.1 Oreochromis grahami
ATGTGTATTTCTGAGTATCACATTTGTTTTCTAATAAATAAACTTAAAAATAAATTAACTGTGCCTTTAAAGCTTAGCTTAAGGTGGCTGTGTGCTTTAGTGCTGCTTCAGGTGACCATGCATGGCCCAGTTTTTCGACCATGGCGTGCACTGTAGGGCTGTTGTATATAAAAAATAAACAAGCTAGAGTGACAAGTCTGTGAGCAGGCCCCCCTCTGCAGGCATCTCTTCAATCACTCAATGCGGGAGCATAAGGATTCCCAGATGAAACAGAACTCGTGGAGGGAGATTACTACAACAATTGAAAAAGATGAGACTCTCTACTGAAAGCCTCAGAGAAACTACCCGCTTTAACTGTTATCATCACAATGAATGGCCCTTATCAGTTGTAATCACACACATAGATATGGCCAGTAGGCACCCTCGTGTATCTACAGGTAGTCCAAAAGGTGCACTATCATCCTTTTTAATCACTGATATAAGAGAAAGCAACCCAGATCGTGTCTGAGAACACCTTCATGTAAATAAGTGTGTGTAAAATTTCTAGTGGAGACCCTAGTAACACTAGACAACTAAGCATTCTGATTTGTAGTAAAAATCTCGAAAAGATGTCTTTGAAGCCAAATCACTGTCTTTTCCTAATTCTACCCACAATATCAGGCAGCGACATAATACTCAAAGTATCCTGAACAGAAACGTATGCGAGACTTCTACGAAAAAATCCAACTAACCTCAGCCACTGAGCCTGGGAAACTGTGTTGTGTACACTGCATAGTTTAAACTGTGAGGTGGCAAGGATATCTATTTATGATTACACTAAAAATGTAGGTAAGTGTGCTATCTTGTTTTACTGTACATAAATGGTGCATGGTGTTTTGTTCAGTGCTCTGGTGCATGAGCCAGAGACATGAAGATGTTGACGAAAAAAAAAGAAGCTTTTTAAATCTTGTTTCGGGAAGGAGTCACTTATCAAATAAAAGTGATATTTTTTACCTTATTTATTTAGATCGGTGCTTCATATTGTTACAGCCCAGAACTGTTGCCAATATGACTTCCAAGTTTGTAGACTTGCTTCTAGAAAGATTTATCCTAACCAGTTAGTTTTTAGTGCCTAAACCCAAATGAGTCAAAAAAAGATGGGTGTCTAACTCAATTCTTTTTTTTTTTTTTTTTCTGGATCACCTGTTGAGAAAGAAGAGAAAGCAAGCAGAAGAAAACGAGAGTAATAAACAACATCACAATGATCTATGGGAATATGACAATAAATACTAAATGTTAGACATTATTGTGCAGCGCGTAAGATCGACAGCGCACAGTGTGCGTTGAGGTAAGAGCCAAAAAGGGTGTAGTTTGTGTGTGATCACCCGTGTGTACACCTGTGAGCATGAACGCGCTTGTTTTTAAAAGGTTCCTTCATGTAATGATCTGCTAGAGGGTGTGGGGGGGGCCACTGCCCCGTCCTCCAGGGCATGACGCAGGTATGGAGGAGATCAAAACTCCAGACGTCCAGAGGCCCCCAGAACACAAGAGACCAAGGAAGACCAACAGAGGGGCAGCCGCGCTACTATCCCAGAAAGAGCTGAGGAGAGTCCCAGATGAGGGGTCACTCAGCAGCCGCGGAGCAGAAGCCAGGGGGGGTTGCAGTGACGTGCCCGTGAGCTCCGCCGGCAGCCAGCTGTGCCTGAGTGACCGAGCCCCGGGCCGAGAGGCCGAGGGCACCCTGCCTCCGAAGTGGCCCGAGCGAAGCCCCAGGCTCCAGGCCCCGATAAGCAGCCGCCAAGGAGTGAGCCGGTGTGTACCTGGGCGCCCACCCGGACACAAAGAACCACCAATGCACCGATGTCTGAGGCGTCCACCACCGGCAGGGGAAGTGGTGGGGGAGATAGGCCTCCAAACCTTGGAGGGCCTGAGATGTCCCCAGAGAGGTGGCGTCTGATACCCAACCTGACATATAGACACAGACATACAGGCACACACAGATACAAACATCCATTCCCACCCTCATATATCCACATATTCACATTCACACATTATGTTTTATTTGAAATTGAATTGGTGTCTGGATTTGGGTTTCTTTTTCATAAATAACAGCATTCACATTATAAACTGATGTAAAATAAAATGTGCCAAAAGTCTACTAAATACAGGAAATTAATTCATGAATTATCAAAATTTTGTGAAGTCACTTGACCTCCCAATAGCCACATACAATTCTGATGTCAAACAAAACTATACATTTTTTTAAAATTTATTTGTTCTGATGACATTTTTATCTCATGATATGGATTGAGGACTTTGTGCCATGGTGAATTGCCTGTCCATGTTTCCAGTATCGGGCAGGCTTTAGTAGCCTGAGCTTTCTGACTTGTCAGTGGATCTTAGTTCTCATTAGTTTATGTAATACAACCAACGAACCACAGGAAAACCTTCTTTAACTTTTTTCATACATTATACTAACTTGCGCACTTCAAAGCTACTATGTCACTGATCTATTTGTAAGCTTGACAATGAAAGAGTCATCAGCAGTTTTTTTAAAAGGCCTTCTAATGTTAGATATTGCAGAATTTAAGCAGTTTACACAGCTCACATATCACTTGCCCAACAGTCTTACAATACACCCATAACACCATTGAAAATATTTTTTACCCTTTGCATTTTTTTTTTCTTGAGAATATCTGTGATCCAAGGAAGTGATTGTGATATATCTGTATAGACGTTTGGGAAAGCTGGATATTTACAACTATTGTTGCTGTTAAAGGAAACAATGCCAACAGCCAACTTGTTACATACGAGAGGACCACCAGAATCACCCTGTGAGGAAGAAATATCAATTATTAATTTGTTTTTGTTTGATAATTTTGATGTTTACACTATGTTTGATAAATCATATGAAAAAAATTACCTGACAGATTCCACTCTTTGCTTTGTATCCACCGGCGCAAATAACATTTTTTAAAGTTCTTCCCCACAGCTTCTGACACTTGTCCTTGTTAATGATGGGAACATTTAACACTTGCAGCTCATTAACATAACCAGATTGGTGTTTACCAGGTTCTGTGGGTCCCCATCCAGCTACACTGCAGATCTTGTTTTCCTTCAGGTTTAGTTTTTGAATTGGAAGTTGAATTAGCTTAACTGGTTTTTTGTCACCCAGGGGAACTTTCTTAGACAGCTGGAAAGATAAAAAACAAACAAACAAACAAAAAAAACACAGAAAATAATAATGATTATTATTGATATCAGTTATGAACATGTCAGATTTGTGTGTATTTAAGGTTCTCCAGTATTTGTCTTTGCATGTCTCCCGAGACATGAAAGTGCGTGCACTTGCATAAAGCAAATTACTCTACAATACTATCATTATCACAAGCGTATTTAGATGTAGTATATCTATTAATGTGTCATATGGTTATTATTGTTACAGCAAATTAAGAAAAAGTGCTTCTTTGTATTGATGTGGAACTAGAAGTTTTTTTTTTTTTTTACCTGTACTACAAACAAATGTGCTTTGATTGGTTGAAGCTAAAAGAAAGTCATATAATTTTTGAATGGTTTGATTATAAATGCTGGCAGAAAGTGCCAGAAAATGTTTCTCTGAATGATTTAGGGTTTTTTGCTGTTCTTTTAATTTTATTTCTTTTATATTTTCCTCCCTGTATTAACTATTTTAATTATTGATTGATTCACAAGAACGCCTGACATCCTTTGTGAAGCTGAGACTGAATAGATGAATACTTACTTTGAGAAGCATGATGTCATTCCCATTTGTAACTTCCTTGAAGGCAGGGTGTCTGCAGATCATTTTTACTCCATATCTCATTTTCTTATTTGCCTTCTTGAGATCATGGGTGCCCAGAACAACACTTAAGGATTTAGGATTCCTGCAGGAATTGAAAAACAAAATAATTATTTATATTTAGATGAATGTGACATTGCTTGAAGAGTATCGGTGGTTACTCACTTAACAGCACAATGCGCAGCAGTCATTACAAAGTCTTCACTGACAAGGAATCCTCCACATGTGTGTTTTTTGTTGTTTTGTACTGATGCCATATACTGCATGGACTTTTCCTCAGCCTTTTTGCCATTTATGATTTCACTTCCCAGTACTGAAAATAAATGAATAAAAACTGAGAGAAATATATTTTTTGCATAACTTTAAGAAAAATATTTTGCAATCTTACCATTTTGTATGAGGCATGTCACAGCTGTGACTAGAAGACACTTCTGTAGAGCGTGCATGATGCATGGAAGTTAAGTAAAATGTCGTTGTTTAGGGGGACAGTTTGCCTGCTTTATGCATCACCTTGCAATCTTTCTGTGGCTTTCATCAACACTTCATATCAGTCACTCCTCCCACATCTATGTTTCACATTTATCTCCACTAAACATGTGATTTCTTTATTTGTTCTGTTAAATGAACTTGAACTAACTAATTGAAGTAAATTAGTTTAAATTTAATGAATTTTGAATTAATATCAGTATCTCTGTCTCTCTCTCTGTCTCTCTATTTATATATATATGTATATATATATATATATATATATGTATTGTAGAACCAAGCAAAGGTGTGAAACACCAAAGAGCACCAAAACCTGTGAAAACTGAGTCACTGAAACCACATTTTTCAGCTACACCTTCACAGTCGCATGTCAGATGTTAAAGTACTGTTTCAATAGTATACCACTGTTAAAATGCATGAAAACATGAAATAAGTGTGTTGTCAAAAAAGTATGTAGATTACTATAACTAACTGAACATGACTCCAACTTAATGTAAATGGATATATGTATGTATAGAAATACTCTTACTGTACACTGCACAGTGTTTTTAAATACTAAATCCATATATTTATAAAAACACTACAAATTTATGCAAGTCTTACTACATGATTACTCTCCTCATATCTAGCAGAGGGCAACATTTTTCAAGTCAAATCTAGTGACTTTATTGTGATTTCAACCATGTGCAGTGGTACAGTACACGGTGAAGTGAGATGATGTTCCTCCAAGACCAGGGTGCTACATATAATACATAACAGAGAATCAACACAGCACTACATATAGTGAAAGTGTGCAAAATTTGAAAAAACAAACAACACCAGACAGAACAGAAGACACAAGAGGGTGCAGACACAACAGTGCAACAGAAAAGTGCAACAGTGACAGTTGATTAAATAAGTCTTGTAACATTACTACAGTATGCTCTCTCTATCAAGCCTCTTTCCTGTTATTTCCTGCTAGTATATTACATTTGAATGTGTAGTTGTTTCTAGAAGTTTGAGATGAACAGCTGAAGCACTTCAAAAATGGACACATAGTGCAGTAAGTACACATTTTAGAGATTTATTTATTATTTATTTATTTCACTTCCTAGTGCCCAAGAAGAAATGTAGAAAATTTGAGAGAGAATATTTTCACAAAATATTTTGAAATCTTACATTTTTTTATAAGACATGTCATAGCCTGAAGAGAAGAAGAGAAGAGCAGAAACTCCCCCAGAGTGTGCATGACGCATAGAAGTCAAGTAAAAAGTAATCGTTTTAAGAGGGCAGTTTGCCAGTTTTATGCATCACCTTGCAATCTGTAAGTGGTTTTCATTTAACACTTCCTATCTTTCTCTCAAGGTTTTGTTGCACATTTATCTCTGCTAAATGCACACATGTCTGCATATGTGTGTGTTTGCATTTGTATATGTGTGTTGAAGGTGTGAAACATGTCTTAGCATCAAAAATCATCATAATTTTTACAATTACAGATGTTAAAGTAGTGCAGTGACAGTATCTTACTGTTGAATTTGACCAGCATGAAGAAACTATGTGCAATGACAATAAAGTTGAATTCTAAACTGTGTTTTCTAAAATAAAAAAAATATATATATAGGTTGCTGTCTTAGTGCGTACTCAATCTTCCAGGTTAAGAAATCCTAAAAAGTCATTAACATGCCGATTGTCATGTCCATTGATCAATGGCCATTAGTACCATTGATAGAGAGTTTGGCAGTCACAGCATTGTAAGATGCTCAAAGATGATCTGTCACCATCTGACAAGGCTGTGATTGCCCAACCCTCTGCAGCAGAGTTGTCTGTATACTATTGGAGTTCCTCTGCTCTTTAACCATCACAGGGAGCATACTCTGATTATTTGGTGGAAAGCCTTCCTCCTAAGGACATGAACAGGCAAAGCACAGCAAATAATTGATGGATTGGATTGCATTTATATAGCGCTTTTTCTAGGCACCCAAAGCGCTTTACAATTCCACTATTCATTCACTCTCACATTCACACACTGGTGGAGGCAAGCTACAGTTGTAGCCACAGCTGCCCTGGGACTGACAGAAGCGAGGCTGCCATATCGCGCCATTGGCCCCTCTGGCCAACACCAGTAGGTGGTAGGGTAAAGTGTCTTGCCCAAGGACACAACGACCAAGACAGAGAGAGCAACCTTCCGGTTACAGATGAGCTTCCCAATCCCCTGAGCCATGGTCGCCCAAAATGTAGACACATAGCACATAATGCAGTTTTAGTTATATCTTTATTCTCGTTTAAGTCTGCTGTAATACACTGATGAGTTTCACATTATGTTTAAAGCTCTGTCTGGAGTGATTTAAAATGCTCCCCACTATCTCTAAAGATGACAAAAATAATTGTTTTATTTGGATTTAAAAGCAGTAATCAGCTGTCTCATTCTGTAGTTATGGATATTGCAAATGACAGAGCTTTTATTATTATTTGTGTCAACGTCCACAATATAATTCAAACATTTAGCAAGTCTTTTTGTTGAAAATGTCTTTAATCCAGGGCAGGAATTTTGAAATGTCTGTGTAGATGTTGGGGACATCAGGATAGTCACATTTATTGGCGTTGTTAAAAGAAACAATACTAACTGCCATCTTCTTGTCACATACCAGAGGACTCCCAGAATCACCCTGTAGGAAAAAATATCTTTATTTGATTTTATTTAACAATTATGATGTTTACACTATAGTTAATATAAAAATACCTGACTGATTCCTTTATTTTTGTAGTATCCTCCTGCGCAGATAACATTATCAGGAATATTATTTTGCCAAATCCTCTTACACTTCTCCAGGTTAACGATGGGAACATCCACCACTTGCATGCTATCAACAGTTTCACCACCACTTTCTGTGGCTCCCCATCCAGCTACTGTGCAGGTTTTGTTTTCTTTTAGGTTTATTTGTTGAGTTGGAAGTTGAATTGGTTTAATTGGTCTTTTTTGTCCAGATAAACTTTCTTAGACAGCTGGAGACAAATAAAATACATAAAATCACTAATCTTCAAATTTTCTGATTACTTAGTGCTGATGAATTGAGATCTCCAAATATATCATACATATCATATCAACATATAATATTGTAATAAATGAGTTGATGAATACTGAAGTTAAACAGTTATCTGCTTACTTTGAGAAGCATGATATCATTTCCAAATGTAACATTCTTGTAAGAAGGATGCTTGCACTTCTTTTTATTTGATATATCATGGTCTTCTCAGCTTTCTTGAGATTGTGGGTGCCCAGAACAACATTTCTAGGTTTCCTGCATTGATAATAATTAAGAAGTCTGCAGAAATATTCATATTTAGGTGATGAACAGGTTCCTTGTAGGATATTGGTAACTTACCAATCATCACAGTGTGCAGCAGTCAATACAAAGTCTTCACTGACAAGGAATCCTCCACATACGTGTCCTATCCTGTCTTGCACTGATGCCATATACAGCATTGAACTCTTCTTGGCAAAATGAAATTTGTGAATCAGAGATTTGTATATAATTTCCACACGATATGCACAAAGATATATATTATATATTTATATTATATATTTATTGTACAGTTGTCAGTCTATCAGTATGTTATTTACCATAGTAATATAGTAAATGTGATGCAACTGACAGATACTTAATCTATTATCTCTATTTTATTAGTTATTTAATTCTCCATTTATATGAATTTGTGTTCTCTGATACTTTTACTGCATTGTTTTAATTAATTTTAAACCTTGTTAGGTCTCCTTCTCTAGGTTTTTATCAGTGTTGGGCAAGTTACTTTGAAATAATAATTAATTATAGTTACTAGTTAGGTCTTCAAAAAAGTAACAAGTAACAAAAAAGAGTTACAATATTCTAAAAGTAATTAATTACTTGAAAAGTAACTATTGCGTTACTTTAAAAAAACATTTAACCCTCTGGGGTCCAGGGTATACTTGGCCATTTTTAACTACTTTTGATTTTCCCTCCACATTTTACCTTTAAAAACTATTTACTTTGCCTTGTTTAGTATCATTCTTTTCAGCACAACCTCATGTGTCTGAATTTACAGTCATGTTTTCATTTTGACATACTGTATTAACACAATTGATCTAAAATCAGACAAAAAACATAAAATCAGAGTAGAAAAAGTTATATTTTTTACTGTAACAACCACAAACATGTTTAATGAATCATGATTCATAACTTTAAATGCAAATATAAATTGTCAATTTTAAAATCCTATGCACAAGTTTTGCAAACAACAAAGTTATTTGCATCCATTTACCTTTTACCTTGATTTTTTAAATAACCATTTCAAACTATTTACAGAACATCCAGCTGTTCTGCATTCAATAAGATGCCACACAAATTATTTGTGCCACTCCAAAAAAATAATTTCTGTCCACTATAAAGGAGAACATCACAGCCTGATACCTGCAGGTCTGACAGCAGCAGGTGTATCACTCCTGTTTCTACCTGGAGACAACAGTCGCCTCATTGTTCTAACACACAACACAAAACTATCCACAACACTACACACTAACTACACAAGACAACACATTAACTACACACTCCAAACACGCTAAATGTCACAAATGTCACATCTCAAAACTCGCTCTCTCTCTTTTTCTGCTCTTTCTCGCTCTCTCTCTCTCTCGCCTTCACTCCTAGAACGTCCTCTGTTTTGTTTTGTTTTTTGGGTCATAAGCAGAGAGTGCTTGCTAGCGCTGTCCTTAGACAGTAAACGCGACGAAACTATTGAGGAAAAAACGCCGCATATATATTGTTTATCATGACTCTGGTTTTACGTGGCCTATCAACACAATTTAAAAACTGGTATATATCACCTCGTTGCTTTGTCATCTTGAAGTGGTCGTGTGATTAGCTTACCATGACTACTTTATTCTTCCTCAGTCAAACAGCAGCACTCATGTGATTGTTTTGCCCCCTGAGCTCCAGGTGTTGTGCTAGACAGTGATCGTGATTACCGTCCGCGGGAGCGCACGCAGCTGCTTAAAGCTGTAGCGTCCAGATTACTTACAGCTACTTCCGTGCGACTGATATAAGATGCGGTAAGCTGAACACAGCTTCAACCGTCTGTTTGTTGAAAAATATTAACGGACCGCATTTTCTTGTTAGTAACGGTAACGGCGTTGTAACGATAGGAATAGTAATTAGTTAGATTACTCGTTACTGAAAAAAGTAACGCAGTTACTAGTAACGCCGTTATTCCCATCACTGGTTTTTATGCATGCTACTACATGCGCAGTTGCACCAAAAAACCCAAAACAAAAAAGCATTGTTCTTTAATGCAGATATGTGATGTACAACAACAGTTGTACATAACCAAAAAAGCAGAAAGGCAAGCAGAGAGAATCTCATAAATCCGTATTTTATTCACAATAGAGCACAAAAATATACAAAATGTTTCAACTGAGAAAATGCAGCAGTTTGAGAAAAAGAAAATGTCATTTTGAATTTTATGGCGTTGCACATTTCCATGAGCAAGAGACTGTGTGGAGGTCATAATTATTTATCTAATTATTAGCAACAGTAGACTAACAAGATGTTAACAGTAGCTTTATATTAAAGGTTGTCTGTGAAAAAAAACAAAACAATCTTGCTTCATTTTGGTGGTGGTCACCTTACAATAATGAACCAGTCATCTTATTGCCCTTGAAAGCTATAAAGCTATCCACCAAGCTATTAACTGGGAATCTGGGAATTTTCTTCTTATTAAATGCATGCTGATTTGGCATGGATGGAAGGGACATGTCCCCACCAATAATTTGATCTCTTCGAGTAAAGAAAAACAAAACCGATAGAAAGAAAAAAACGATCTGTCAA
>JAQSNX010009142.1:0-18430 GCA_029532605.1 Oreochromis grahami
AAAAATCATTTGCATCCATCCAGAAAGTGCTTTAGTCGTGATATAGATATATTACAATATAAATTAGCAATAATAGAGATGTGTAAGTATTAGGGGTGCAACGATACTCGTATCGATATTCAACCTGTAAATACAGTGCTTTCGGTTCGGTCTTGCATGTGTATCGAACAATACAACATTTTTAATTTATTTTATCAACTTTTTCTTCTGACGATGCTGTCTGTGTTGAGAGCTCAGTGGATCTGCATTTGACTACTCCGCCTAGGCTGCACTGTCAGGCGCAGATCCACTGAGCGCAGTGCAAGCTAGCAAGACAGAAGCTAAGCCGTTGCAACATGGCAAATTGAACCTCCCCCGCCCGCATTCAGATCTGGCTTTTGGAACTATTTTGGTCTTCATGTGAAGCATGACCCCTGAAGGTAAGCGTCATGGACAAAAGTAAAACAGTATGTAGGATGTGCCACGCAATGCTCAATTACATGGGTGGGAACTACTGTGTTAGCGCAGTTAGCTCGTTAAGTGTTGACTCTGTCCAGCCCCAAGCACGGGTCGATCCGCGGTAGCTCGTTAAGGGAGATTCGCCGTGTTGTGGCGTTAACGTCATTTCAGATTAATGCTGACAGCATCGTGGGAACACAATGAATATGACTGCACATTTACGCCGACATCATCCTAGTGCAAAGACAATTGGAAGCAGACAAAAACAACAAGCATGCATGCTACAAACTTTACCCGAGTCATTTAGACAGCTGTTAGCACATGATTCTCCTTATGGGGACCTGATATGTTTAATATGCTGCTGAGAATATACCCCAGAAGAAGCGTAGTATAGCTTTTATTTTGGAAAGAGCCATTTTTCTGTAATAAACTCTCTTTTCCAAAGATGAGGGATTTCTCCATCAGATTTATTTTTTATTACTTTGTTGTTTAGCAACATTACATTTAAAAACTGTACTTTAAAGTTAAAATATATATTTATAATTTTAATAAATGACAAATTAAAGAAGCATGAACATTTTTTTGTATCGAAAAAATATCGAACCGTGACACCAAAGTATCGAACCGAACCGAACCGTGAATTTTGTGTATCGTTGCACCCCTAGTAAGTATATTACAGAAATGGGTCTATTATGGTATGTTATAATGTACACAGTGTGAAGTATGTTATGAATATTCTATAACTATAAGTATGTACAGGCTGTAGTGAGTACAAGCTATGTACAGGCTATGAACAGGATATAAATATGAAATAAAAACTATACAGAAATCTGAGATGTACAGTTATACAGAAATGTGAACTATGTAAGTTATAAACAGTTGTGGAATTAAAAAATTATCGTATGTACAGAATGATTATCTACACAGAACTATACAGTAGTGGTAAAGTGCTAGTGGTTGTGGGTGTGTGTATGTTCAGTCCATGAGTCTAACGTGGGTCAGATGTCAGGATGTCGACGTGCAGGGAGAAAATGGAACACAGACAAACTCCAGGTGTCTAAGTGCATCCTGCATGACTGCTAAACAAAATATCCGAAAACTATTAAAGCTGCAAAAGCTGCTTTCCTATCCGGTGTAATTTCTACCAACAATCCCAAGCCCCCCGAGTTCTTTCTATTATTTTTAATGCTGTGATTAACCCCTGTGCCACTGTTCCTGGTGAGGCTTCCTTTCCATTCTGTGAAAACTTTTTGAATTACTTCATTGAAAAAAATCTCAACCTTAAGATCTCTGCATTCACAGGCAGTGTTAGACCTAGAGACACCTTCTAAATGCTCAGCCTTTGACACAGTTGATCACGGCATCGAGACTTGAACATGTTGTTGGTCTAAAAGGTACAGTTTTATCTTGGTTTAAATTATATTTATCAGAGAGGTCTTTTCTGTTAAAATTGGGCAATACTCCTCTCCTTCTGCCCGTATGTATTGTGGTGTACCACAGGGGTCTGTTTTGGGTCCAACTCTGTTCTACCTGTACATGCTGCCTTTGGGATCTTTTTTAGGAAATACAACATCCCCTTTCATTGTTATGATGATGACATTTATTTCCCCCTTGAAACTGGATGCCTCTGTCCCACTGCAGCCTTTGCTTAACTGAAATGAAAATAAGACTGAAGTTAAGGTTTTTGGAACTCATGCCCCTTTGAACAAGTTAACTGATACCCTCGGTCCTCTTGCTTCTCATCTTTCTCACACTGTAAGGAATCTCGGAGTGTTTTTAAAAACCTCTTTTAAATTAGAGAAGCAAGTGTCCACAGTTGTGAAAACAAGTTTTTATCAGTTACGTGAAATTACCAAAGCTAAGCTTTATCTTCCTACAAGAGACCTAGAAAAACTTAATCATGCCTTCATCGCCTCTCAACTGGACTACTGCAATTCTCTCTATTTGGGTCTTCAACACTCATGTCTCCATCGCTTGCAGTTAGTCCAAAATGCTGCTGCACGTCTTTTAACAGGTGTTAAATTGTATGAACACATTACTCCAGTTTTAGCAAATTTACACTGACTCTCTGCGAAGTATCGTATTGATTTTAAGATTCTTTTACTTACTTTTAAAGTTTCAAATAATATGCCGCCCTGTTATTTAAATGAACTCCTCAGCATGTATGACCCCAAAAGAGCACTGAGATCATCTAACCAGATGCTCTTAGCACAACCAAGGTCTCGATTAAAGCATAGAGGACATCGGGCCTTCGCAGTAGCAGCACCCAGACTGGAATATTCTGCCAGAGGAGATTCGTACTTTGTACTTCAGAGTCTATTCAGTCTTAGAACTTACAATTTTTTACTTTGGCTTTTAATTCGAGTTCAGTTTGAATACCGTCAGGCCTGTTTTATGTTTTTAATGTTAATTCGTTGTCTTGTTATTTATTTGTATTTGTTTCTAATTTATCTATATTTGTTTCCATATTGTTTTTTCTTGTTCCTAAGTGATTATGAAGCACTTTGGTTAACTCTGTTATCTTTAAATGTGCTATCCAAATAAAGTTTGAATTGACTTCAATGTGCATTTTTTTTTCTTTAGAGGGACAGACAGCTGAAAGCCATCAGCATAGGGAGCAGATACAAAGAAAAGGGGAGGGGGCCTAGAACTGAGCCCTGTGGGACACCACACAAGATAGAAGCAGAAGACAACACTTGGTCACAGTGACTGACACAAAAAGTTCACCCTGCCATTTAAGAACTGAACCACTCCAGTCCTGTTCCCCTAATGCCCACGCAGTGTTCCAAATGTGAGAGTAAAATGGCATGATCTACTGTATCAAAGCAGCTGAAACACAAGAATCAAACCAGGGACGCTGCTTTTATGGAGCTGAACTGGAACCATTCAGACACTGAGGCCCTCTGAACACATTTTAATTACAGCTGTGCAGAGACACACTGATGACTGACTGGAACACTATGATTCACATTTTACATTAACACCATCCTCACACATGGTTTATATATGGCCACTAGAGGGAGATGTTGGACTTTAAATATTAACATGGATACAAGAAGATCATCAACAATACTTCCCTACAGTCAAACCATTTTGGGTCATGTTATATATTTCAACATTTATTTGATTGTTTATCCATTTGAATTACAACTTCATATTTTAAACCAACACTGTTTTTATTTGTTTGTTTGTTTTTTGTGGGCAGACATTCTTCATTTCTCAAGCAGGTTTTATTGTGACACATTTGCAAGAACAACACTCGGACTGATTTGTACAAGAAAACAAAAATGCCTGGGTTATGGTATTCATCCTTTAATTTTTTTTAAACTAATTCCAGTGTTAGCTCACACAATGAAGAAAACTGATCATCTGAATAATATATAGAAAGGATATTTGATCAATAATGTTTCTGCAGTTTGTATTAACTTGCTAAGCATGTGCTGTTGCTAATAAAATGGTTGTATTCTGTTTATCCCTGGATGAAGATTTATTTAACTTAAATGTTTGTTCACAATGATGATGATTATGCGATCAGGTTGTAACACTTCTGACATAAAGTCAGAGAAAAAATACATTCATTCCAGAGTTCAAGTGAATCTTTTTTATCAACCTGATGAGCCCCAGAGTATTTCTCTGCAATTACAAACTCTGTGTATACAATCTTAGTATCAAAATAAAGTGTAAATATCGCAGCAGATATTACTGTGTCAAAGTTACTGAGACTGAAACACAGAAAAAGTAAGATTTTATCCTGGCCTAATTTTTTTTTAATTTAGTTTTTTAGCATATAACCCTTTTAAAAATATGCTTTAGTTCATATTTCATTCCAGAAATTCAGTAACCAACATATAAACATCATCTGTGCAAAGATTTATGTTTCTACAGTGAAACAGTGAAAAATTACAGCACTGTCAATACATGAATATCCAGACGTTGTAAAAAATGTCCAAATTTGGCACACATTGGACACCATGTCAGTTGAATTTTTTTAGATATTAAACAGTAGAAATGAATTAATTTCATTAACAGGCCTAAAAATGCTTGTTTGTTTTTTTGTTGTTTATATATATATATATATATATATATATATATATATATATATATATATATATATATATATATATATATATATATATATATTTGAAGAACTAACCACACATTTACATGCTCTTTTGTGATGTAAAATGGCTTTCATGGAAGCAGTGTGAGTCAGCAGAAGACAAAGACTGAATGAAACACACAGACTAAATGCGCACAGGAGGTGATCAATGGGAGTGAAAACACAGGGGAAACAGCTGACACAAATAATCATGATGCCACAGGGAAGAATAAAACTACACACAGAGAAACACCAGGCCTTCAAAATAAAACAATAAATATGGAGAGGGGTAGACATAATATCACAGACTTGACAACATGAAACACACAGGCCAAAAATACATTAGACTAACAGAGAAGACCAAGGAGAAACATAAACTATAATAAACTCAAGACAAACAAATAATATCATCATAATATTGTCATATTATTAACATAAGAACTCAAAACATAAACTGAAAATACTGGGTCACAGACCCGGCCCCTGCCACACACCTTTAGACCTTGCTAATATCTGCACACAAAGGTCTGAAGGATCTTCCAGAAAAAGTGACTTACTCATACCATGAATCCAGGATTAATCCTGAAGTTACCTGGATAAAACAAAATCCTGTTTCAGGCCTCAGATCATCAGTAAACTGGTTTTTGGTTCTCATTTATCACTTTATATGAGATTTTCAATTATGTATCATACCTAAATGCAAAAACTTGCAAAGGAATTGACATGAGTTTCTACTCAGTTTTGGATAGTCTTAGTTAGCATGTGGCTGAAATGCAAAATGGCTCACCCAAATTGGTTTAATGGTCAACTGATAGATTTCAAGCGGTTAAACTGTTCTGTCATAATACCCAGAATTACCACTAGATGGTGAACTTGAAATGTGAGTCATTCAGGTGAAGGTTCATGAGATCTGATCAGAGTCCAATCTGATGTTCATGAGGTTGTAGTTTAGACACACACACAAAAAAGAAAAAAAAAGATAAACATTCATTTAGAAATTCTGACATTATAATAACTAAAGATCCATGTTTAAACATCTGGACATTTTTAACATTTAAGCTTTATTAATCACTGAGTAAACAAAGGAATGGTTTTCACAATGTCAGCTGCTGTGTTTTGGTTTCTGAGTGTCCAAGGACAAAGTGTTTCCGACAGCACACATATCCTTTACTGAAGCCATTCTGTGCAGTTCATAAATATTAAATAATGCCACAGCCACCCTGGGGCGCACTGACAGGGTGCGCCCCAGGGTGGCTGTGACTACAACGTAGCTTGCCATCACCAGTGTGTGAATGTGTGCGTGAATGGGTGGATGACTGGATGTGTAAAGCACTTTGGGGTCCTTAGGGACTAGTAAAGGGCTATACAAATACAGACCATTTACCATTTACTGCTGTTGTTAGAGTGCAGCTGCAGTTTAGTGTTTGTTTCCTAGACTTAAGAGAGACGGTTAGACAGTGAACCACAACCAAATTTCCTGAGAACTCTAACATTGAAACCAAAAGACCAGAAATGATAAATAATGACAAAACCAAAGTTCAATAATAATACAAAACTCAAAACACTGGGTCACCAAGTCACAATACCAGGTCATGTACTGGGAGTTACATCTGCGTCCTTCAATGGTGCCAATACTTTAGCCGATAAAGAAAGCTGATAAAGAAAGCAACTCCAAAGTAATAATCAGATGATAATCGCCACTAGAGGCTGCGGTCATTTTGCGAGTAATGTTCTGTTGCGATGTAAAATGGTGTTAATGGAAGCAGTGTGAATCAGCAGAAGTTATCTTTAGGAACAGTTTGTGTGGTTCCTTTGAGAGTGTGCGTCCATAAGATGTGTGTAAATGTTTTTCTAGATTGCTTTCTAGAAGAAAAACAATGACTAAAATGCTCTGTACAAGTAGTTCAAAATCAGCTGACAGCACCAAGTTTACTTTCCTCTATGGCTCAAAATTTTTTGATAAAGCAAATGTTTAACTTACCTGAGAAATCTCACACTTAACATGAACTAAAATTTAAATAAAAGAAAAAGAAATAAAATCTGCTGTTGTTACATCTGCAACTTCAGTTTAGTGTTTGTTTCCTGCACTGAAAAGAGATGTGTATCAGTTAGCCACAAGGAAACTGACACCTTGGTGAAACCCACAGAACCACATGGCAGTAAACTGCGAACAAATGTTTATTAATACTGTTGTTGTTGTTAATAGTTGATAAGCACAAATAAAATATCAATGGCATTGAAGTTACTGCAACCATACATATTCTAACATGTTTATACAACCTTTGTTGATCTGGCAGGAAAATACACTCTTAAAACTTCACCTAGTAATATGTGATTTTTTAATAGTTTGTCTAATTTGGTTGAAAAAGACAAAACATGGACAAATTCTTTCAGGATGTGGATGTCCTCTGGTCTGCGGTGATGGGGGACCAGTTAGAGACCAGCAGCTGGATGTCAGTGGTTGGACTGGTGGACTACTTCAGTGAAGAGTAGACGACGTCTGGCTCTGGTTTAAAGTCTGAACACAAACACACACAGTTCAAACAACAGGAAACACGATTACAAGCTTTGTAGTTCAATCAAGACCTCCAATCTCCACCTCTCTGCATCACACACAGTCCCAGTTCAGACTTTACTGGGAACCAGCTCAGATACAAATCACTCACGCTTCCATACTGCTCACATAAAACATAGATAAAATTATCAAAACTCAAACCTGAAACCACAGATCTGTTTGATGATCCACTGCATTAAATGACATTAAAAAACCAAATATTTTCTGCTTCCAGCTTCATTCCCTCTCTCTCTCCCACTTGCTGCCTGTCAGTCTCTCTCTCTCCCTGTGTTAACCTGTGTTCACTTGGTGAGCAGTGAAAGGATACGTGGGTGTTTGAAGTTTGCAACATTGGCTCTTTGCAAGCATCACCACAGAAAGCATGCAAACAGAAAGCTGGTCAAGAACCCAGAATAAGAACCTGGATGTAACTCTTTTTTTTTTTCATATTACAGTACATTTCATGGTCATGTTGTGGAAAATCCCTAAAGTAATGTAACGAATACCGAAACTAATTACTCTCACTGTGAAGTTATTAAGTACCTACTGCATGAATTTTAAGTAATTAGTATTGTAAATATATTACATTCTTTGAGTAATTACCACACCACTGGACATAACATATGCACAATCTCTACATTTAAAGTTGATATCTTCTGCTTTCTGTGGTACACAGTAAAGTTTAACATCCACCATTAGCAAAAGCAAAATAGTTCCACACACAAGCAGTATTTAATTTAATTTAATTTAATTCAATTTAATTTAATTTAATTTACTTTTATTTGATTTTATTTAATTTTATTTAATTTTATTTTTTTGACATAAATGGAAAACTGACAGCTTGCAGTTCTGTTTCAACAAGATAATCTGTCTTACATCCTTTTGCTCATAAACTTTAAAGGAATAGTTTAATGTTTCAGAGAAAGTTTCTTTCTGATAAAGATTAGAAGTGTGACATCTTGATCTCAATTCATGATTAGTTTACTTTAGGATTAAGACTAAAACAGGGTGAGCAGCTCAGTTGGCTGTGTCCGAAGTTAATGAAAAAGAGCAGCTGTACCTCTGGTCCTCTTAGATGTGATGACTTCTGTTCTCACTGCTGAGTAAACTGCAGTTGAATCACTTTCTACACAATGAAAAACAGAAATAATTGCATGTACAGTGGTAACAGTATTGTTTCATTACACTACAGCTGTGACGGCACATTTTTATTTTGGTTTATGCAGAGATTAAATGAAAACTTTTATGAAGAGCAGCAGGTTTTCACTGTTCTTTTCTCCACTTTTTTCCACCTCTGCTGAAAAACATTTGAGCAAATAGAACTGGTGGGTGTTTCTGTGAAAACCCAGACTGAGACACTTCACCACAGAGCACAAAGCAAACGTGTTCTCACGATATAAACACTACTTAGCCAAAACAGGTGAGAGGTCTCATCACCCTCGGACTGCAGTTAACTGGTGTCAACAACAGGAAGTTGCTTCTGTGGTTTTTACATGCAGAAAGAAGTCAAAATAATTTATTGACTTAGGTTAAGTAGGTTAAGTCTGATCAGTTTATATCTTTCTCCATTTCATAGTGACAATAAATTATTCCTACTAACAACTTGTTTACATAAGTCCCTCAGGACCTTAGTGTACAGGACCACAGATGTTCTTGTACTCTATCCCACCCACTTGATTGTGCCGTTCAGTAAATGCGGTCCCAGGTTGCATGTTGTATTCTGTGATTATGTGCTGCATAGTCTCAAGGACACAAGTTTACAACTTGTGTCCTAAATGCTGTAGTGGACTTCCATGTGGAGACCTCCAGATGCATTGTGTTAAATTTTTGCATCTTGACATCAGTGACATCTATCTCCTCCAGCAGACAGCTTATTATTCCAGCTAGGTATCCAGTAACTGGTATTATGTTTGTATTGAATGATGAGATCTTATTCCTAGCACTCATTTGGCTTCCCAGCACCTGTTTTGCCTTCTGGAGGTAATTGGCTATGCCTGACCTTCTTGCATCATTATCAGGGGTTCCCATTGGGCTGTGGGTTACCTAGTTACGTGTAGCTATTGTGTATGTCCAATAACATACCTTCTAAGATTGTTTCTCTACTCTTGCATTTTTATCCATGTTCAGCCTCAGTGATGAGCTTTCTTAAGGTATTGAACCCTACGCAGAATAGCAGCAAGGGCAGTGCATTGCCTTGGTACATTCTGCCTTAGTGTTAGCCTCCAGTGTTGTTTTCCACAGTCTCATTGAGTTACTGAAAATTACTAGAGAATTATGTGGCTACTTAGTAGGGTTGCTTAGTTGGTTGGTGGACACTCCCCGAGAGGAGTGTCCATGTTTCTCAAGGTTCTGGATGTTCTTCTGGGTGTTCTTCTGATTTTAGATGACATGAATTTTCTTATAAAACTGAACAAACTGGAAACAATTGCCTTTTGTATCAATGGTTAATCTATTTATTGTATTAAAATGTTGTAATTAATGGTATTACATTTTCTCAACAAGGTGTAGGAGGACAACCATAGGTATGTGCCCACTGTCAAAGGGCGGTCACTAATGGTAAGTCACTAATGATCTAAGAAGATCATTACTGACTTAGAATTATATTATTAGGTCATTTATTCAGGAACTTTCGAGACTTGTTTTCTAAAGAACAAAAATATATCAATATTGAAATGTGAATAAAACTTTTCCTAAATTGCTAAAAAAAGTATAACTCCACCTCATGTTTGTAAAAAAACATAAAAGAAAGCAAAAAAAGTATTACTAGTGTGTTTAGTTGGATGTTTTTCACCATTTGATATGTTGCTGTCCGTGATGTCCTTTGTGACATTGTCTTTCCTACTTTTTCTCTTGCTCTACTGAAAAATTCAGAGCAATTGTTATAATTGACGATAAAGAGTCAAAATTGAAATGTAGGTGAAGAAAACTCTTTTGAAAAGTTTCTGTATTTAAATATTTACCTATTGTTAGACATTAAAGAACATTAATATATTTAGCCATAATAAATGCATAGATTATTCAGCAAAACGAAATCACACGTGGAAAAATCAAACAAACTATATGATATGAAAAATCAGGAAGTCTGAGTCTCACCTTCAGGTTTCCTGTGGACACATCGTCTCACCAGCAGAACCAGTAACACCAGTAGAACCACAACACAGACTGATCCAACACATAACAACACAGAGAGAACAGGAGGAGAGAGTGATGGAGGAATAGTGATGGAGGTGGATGTAGGTGGAGGTGTGGATGTAGGTGGAGGTGTGGTGGTGTGTTCCCCTAAAATAAAGCAAACACAGTCATTAAGTTGTCGTCACATTGTGAATGTTGAAAGCTGCAGAAACACAGACAGGTGAGTGTGTCACCTGTGACAGTGATCCAGCTGGATGGAGACTCTCCATGACCGCTGATGTCACACTTGTAGAGGCCTTCATCAGACCTGGAAACATGCTGGATGGTCATGTGACCTGTAGGCTGCTTCCTGATGAGGGAGCCATCTTTATAGAAAGCAGCTGGGAGGTTGGAGGGAGTGGTCTTTGTTTTACAGAGCAGAGTGACGTCATCTCCCTCCATCACAGGGAGGACAGGACTCTGCAGGATCACTGATCCACCTCAACACAGAGACAAACTACAGCATTTCATCCATTTACACACAGCTTCATCAACACTAACTCCACACACTCAGCTTACCAGTGACTGTCAGGTTAACCATGTTACTGATGGGACCCTCTCTGGACTCACACCAGTAAACTCCACTGTCTTGCAGGATGATGTAAGTGATAATGCAGGAAGGATGAGCTAAACTAGTTGGCTTTCCCCACTCCTCACATTCAGCTCTGGTTTCTGTGCTTGTGTTTCTCCTCAGAGTCCATCCAGCAGAGCTGTCGTCCTCCTCACAGCTCAGAGACACAAAGTCTCCTTTAAAGAACTGAGAGCTGCTGGGACTCACAGTCAGACGAGCTGTGAGGGTTAAAATGGAAAACTGATGATCTGGTATACTTTTGTCAGAACAATAATTATTACCTCATTTTATCAGTTTTATATGTGAGCTCAGCTGACAGTTTTGACTCGTCATACTTCTCTACCCAGGTTTTAGCTGGTTAGATATCTTCAACTTGCTCTTGAAGATATCATTGTGATTTTATAATCCGATTTTGAGCATAAACAAAACATGCACTACTTTTAAATTCCCTGTAATTTGAATTCAGCCTGATTTGTTTTTCATGTCTTCTCCTCCATCATGCAGACACAGCACAGATGTTTCCTTCATCGTCCTTCTCACTCATTTGAGCTTTTTTCATTTCTCTCACTGACACCAAGTAAAGCCCGCCCTCCTCCTCTGAGTCTGGTTTCTCCTTATTGGTACAAGACATTTTGAGTCCCCCACAGTGGTAGGACACTCACCTTTGTTTTCATGTAAAGGAACATGTGCTAACATTATTTCACCTTATATTTGTAAACAGCTTTTAAAATCTGCCCGTCAATTTTTTTCTTTGAACAAACACATTATAACTAAGACCTGTTAGACGTACAAACCGGCACACATAAAAACCTGTGAAATATAAAAAAATATGCAGTGTTTTACAAAGACAGCTGTAACAACAGAACATGTATCCAATCTGGTTGTAGACAGTCATATATTCACACACATAACAATACACATGAAAAATCACTTACTGTGAGTGTTCTTCTGTTCTTAGAGCTCAGTTCATCATGCAGTGTTAAACTGACATTGACTGTTTGATATGTATTAACATGATATTACATTTTTAATATTAAATATTTAATCTCATAATCTCATAGTCATGGTTTACACCCCTTACTGGGAACCTGTGACATCTCTATCCACCCTCCTCTCTCATCTTCTCAACAAGCTCTTAGAAATCCTTCCAACTCATTCATTTGAACTGGAAACATGCTTTGGCTCATCTGAAGAAATCAACAATCCAGGATTGATCTCCGCATGACTTTTCAAACCTGCTGTTGCTCATTAGTAGGTCAGTGTTTGTTTGTTTGTTTTTTTACCATGTGTTTTTTTTTACCATAAAATAATAATAAAATTAAATAAATTCATGTTTATCAGTGTTGAAAACAGGTTAATTCTGTGTGGCGTGGATGAACATTAAATTCTTAAAATGCTGCATAAGAAGAGAAAGAGAATATTCTTAAATATTCACATTAATGTTCGTCAACATTGTATTCTGCATTTTTAGCCACTGCCACCAGGAGGTCAAACTGGATAACTACATTTAGAGACAGGCTGCTGACTGACTGGAGTTGCACATTTCATATATCTTCACTAGAGGGCGTTGTTTGCATTTAATTACCGCACGGATACAAGCAGATGATACTTTCACGGTATATTCAATTGTATGATGATATTAATTGTTATTAGTTATTAGTTGTTATTTTTATTTTATTTTATTTTGAATTTACCAAAGCAGGACAACGAATTATAAATAATAAGCAGCCAAAAATGTAAAAGTTCCTTTAATACAGGGGGTCCCCAATCCCAGTCCACGTGGGCCGGTGTCCCTACAGGTTTTAGATCTCACCCTGGGTCCACACACCTGAATCACATGATTAGTTCATTACCAGGCCTCTGGAGAACTTCAAGACATGTTGAGGAGGTAATTTATCCATTTAAATCAGCTGTGATGGATCAAGGACACAGCTAAAACCTGCAGGGACACCGGCCCTCGTGGACTGAGATTGGGGACCCCTGCTTTAATATATCATTGATGATGATAACATTAACCAAATAATTTTCAGTATGTTTGCTTAAAACTAAACAATCAAGGAATGAAAATGAAATGGTTTCCCTTTTTGGCTGTTCCTGGATGGTTTCTGGGTTAGTAAGGAAGTGAAAACATTAAAACTCTTCACACACACTTGTGGCCGTAACCAACTACAAGGACACTGAGGTTATGGTCTAACATTGTGGTGTTAGGCTGATGGCTCATATGAATAATGGTAACTAGTTGGTTAAGGTACCAGGAGTGAATCAGTGGTATAGTAGGGCCAGATTCATGTAGTAAGTAACATTTTCTGTCAGTCAAGTGAAGTTTTATTAATTATTTAAATAATGTCTGGTTTGTATTGCAGCTATTTTCTGTTGAGAAGTGTGGCCTTTTCTGGTGGTGACTGGATCACAGAGGCTGCACCTTTAATATGATGCATAAAGGGAAAAATTCTGATCTTCACTAATTTCTAAACCCTGTTTATGTTGCTGATCGTACTCTGTACTGAAGCCCCTTTGCGCTGTGAACAGTGAGTGACAGAGAAACACATAAGAAAAGGAAAACAAAGGTTTATTAATCCTGCAGTAAAACTAAATCACTGTGAGAACAAGAACAAAGTGAACTTAATAATAATAATGGACTTACAGTGGCCATAAAACATATTAACATTTATTGTTTTATGTTTTGTATTTTTTATTATTATTAATTGTCGATTGTAAGTACTAAAACTGCTCCAGTTAAGATTGTGCTTTTTGAATCATATGAGTCCAAATAAGTGAAACAAACAAACAGGGTAATCGTTGGTATGTGTGGATGTCCTTTGGTTTGAAATTCTGAATGACCCAGTTAAAGACCAGCAGATGGAGGTCAGTGGTTGGACTGGTGGACTACTTCAGTGTAGAGTAGATTACATCAGGCTCCAGTTTAAAGTCTGAACACAAACACACACAGTTCAAAAAACAGGAAACATGATTACAAGATTTGTAGTTATGTAATGTGTAAAACACATTAAAGTCTTCTCGTCCTGAAGTGTGAATTGTCCAGTCTGAATTCTCCTTTAAAGTTCATTGAGACACAAACAGGCTAAAGGAAGTGTCAGTGTACAGACCCTATTGTCTACTGCTACTAAAATCCTTATCATCCTCACCTCTTGACAACCAAATGCAATTTATTTTACAATGCAAATGCTTTTAAAACCTGAAATAGGTTGGTTCTATTAACACGAAACCATTTTAATATAAACAGAGCAAGTACCTGTATTTGAATACCTCCCCCTATCGTGATGTGGCTTGGGGGGAGGGTTGGCTAACCGCAACTAGCAGCTAGCATCACACCGACCATCACCAGTAGCATTTGTAGAACATTCAAAATACCTTTACCACACTGTAAGAAACAATAAGATCAGTAAAACAACAAACTACATTCTCATAGCTGGTTTTTGAGAGCTTAATTGGTATTAGCCAATTAAGCTCTCAAAGGTTTCTGAGCTTAACTGGCTAGAGCAGGTAGCTAAGAAAAGCATGTAACTTAATGGGATTTCTGAACACAAATAATAACACAAATAATTCAGCAGATGTTACTTCCTTTGAGGTCAGAGCTCGGGGTCTAAAAAAGAGTAGCTTATGAGCAGTGATATTGGAAAAGTGACTGAAAAACAACGAAAAGAGGTTTAGTAGAACTGTATTCCACATGGGCTACACGCCGCTTCATTTAAACTCTGTAGCGCTCTGTTGTCAACATGTAAATGGGAGTGTGTCACCCAAATTTACTCTATTAACAGACCTGCAGAAGAAACCTATCTAAGGGTATGCCTGTGAATAAAAGTTTAGTCCCGGACAGCCCCAATTTTTATAACCTAAGACTAATAACACAACAGCAGCAGTGACAATGATGTTGTTATACTTTAACGTGGAGTTGGAGTCTGTTTACACACACCATAAAGTGCCTTTTTCATTAATACCTAATCGGATTGACTTAGCACGGTTCGCCACAACTTCACTCAGATCGATTGGTTTTCCATTACAATCAAATTTGGGGAACAGCATTGTTTTTGTAGCCATGTCCTTTGTTGCTGGATTTCAAAAATGGCAGTTTTAATTTTTGTGTACAGGACGTTCTCGTAACTTATTTAGTGACGCTACTAACCAGCTACTAACCAGCTAATAGGTGGCATGCAGTCCGACAATGTCACATTTTAGTACTTGCTTGATCGAATTGGTACTAGTTACTATGACCTAATGGAAAACCTGAAAACTGTGAACTGTGCTGAGTTTATCCGAGTAGGTAATAATGGAAAAGAAGTTTAAGAGATGGAGCCTTTACCAAGACAGTGAGGTGAAGTGAAATAACCTTTTTTTAAAAAAACTCCAAAGTAAAGAAAAGTGAACATTGTACCTGCTCCATCCATTGCCATTTGTTTTGGGAATCAGCTGAAATTGACAGTCTCCACACTGCTCACACTCAAGCTGCTTTTAGAAATTCATAAGCTCAAAGCTAAAAACTCTCCACTTAGACAGATGGTTTCTTAGGATGAGCAGTGAGACTTAAAAACAGAAACAAGAATCTGCTAAAAGAAAAAAAAATGCATTTACAAAGCAGAATCCACAGACATTTCACCAACTTAAGTATGTGCTCCATCATAAAATGAAGAATATGAAGTCTAGACCAGAAGCCTACTGTATATCAAACATAAATTGAACAGCCTTCCTCTTCATTTCCAAACATTAACAGCCTTTTACAAAGTGGTAAATGGTTCTGCCCACAGTTGAAGGTGGACCTCTGACTTTTTTGTTAATACGAGACATCGTATTTTGCAGCTGGGTTACTTTCTGCAGGATAGAATAAATATAAATTTCTGCAGGTACTGTATATCAAATGTCTACTATTACAAGTGCAGGGAAACATTTTGTGATGATTAACTTTTTATTTATTTATTTTTTCAGAGCTTAACTTCTTTAAACAGCAACAGGATTTCACAGCTTTTATCACTGCTTATAACAGCTCTGCTGAGAAATTACTACAAAGAGCTGGGGGGTTGTTTGTGTGGGAATAAACGAAGGTGGATGACCACACAGCTGCTATCTGTTTTTTCTTAATGCTGACTGATACACTTCACCACAGAGGACAAAGCAAGCATGTTCTCACAACACTATTCTAAGCCAAGAAGGAAGACACTATGGTGAGAATGTTTAGGTTCAAGCTGTGGTTAACTAGAATAAACAGTCGCAGCAGGAAGCTGCTACTGTGGTTTTACATGCAGAACTTTATGAAGTCAAAATTATTCATTGTATTAAAGGGACACTTTGACAGGCTGAAAACATCCAGTTAAAGACCTTTAGTCTGTTCATATGTTCCATCCTGCACCTCATATTAACAACAAATTTATCCTGTTTATAACTGGCGTGTGAGCCAAAAGCAGAGAGCAGACACATCTGAGCTGCTTTTTGATTAATTGTTCAATTAATGTACCACTAAAACTCAAAACACACCTGACTTCTGGGCCATACAAGTTCAACCTGTACCTGAGACCACAGTACATAAGACATAATGTGTCTCAAAGAAAACTTCATTAAATAAATACATTTTATGTTGATCACTGGACTGCTGAAAACAAACCTCCATCATCATGATCACAAGATGTGTTCACATTTTCATACATGGACCATCATGCTGCAAAAAAAGTCAATACAGCAAGAAAAAAAAATGCAAAAAATAACTTAAGTAATATAAATATATCTCAAGAAGTTGATGCTGTTCATCTGGATGTAGCGTTTTCAGTGGAAGAAAGGCGTCATCACTCATCTAAGTGACTTCTTCAGTCTCAGCTGGCTGCAGGTTTCCCAAACTTTATAAAAGCACATGTGAATAATGACTGAAACTAGCACCACTGGCTAACAATGGGCCGTGATGTCAGTTTCTTGATCATTGATATGGAAATTGTCATGACCATTGACAATTTGCATAGCGACCAATCAAACACCATTGACAAGTGATCAGTTAACTCCCCGGTCAACTAGCGTTCCTTTCCAGCTTCGACAAATGTCCAGCTGGGATAACCACATTTACTCAGGGCCTTGTTAATATGTTGTTCTTCTGCATCCCTGGCTGCTCTGTCTTTGGGGATGGTGTTTGCTCTGTGTTGTAGCATCCTGATGACATTCAGTTTGTGCTCCAGACTGCAGAGCTGTTAGCTTCAGTTAACCACAGACCACACAGTCCGGCACCAAAATAATAACGGATAACATCCAACAGCAAACTTCAAAGACAAGTGCTCATTTATAATTAAGATTACAGATGTTAAATTTGGGATGTTAAAGGGAAATTTAAAAATGTGTATCAATGAAATTGTGAAGCATTATGGTAAACGAAACAATATATTAATCAAATATATTTTTAATTTTCCGGTCACACCAAAACTTTATTAAATGTAAATAGCCTAATTCTGGTTCTAAAAACCAACACTTTCCTACAAAGTTCCCATTTTATTAAAAAAAGCTACATAAATCTTGCGTCCAAGATACCGCGACCCCCAAAACAAACAAACAAAATAAAAATTGTACAATATTACCTCTACTTTGGTCGATTGGCTGTTGTTGATGGTGCGATATTCTGATGTCACTGTATATGATGTCATCTGTAACATCATCTTCTGCAGCTTTGTCCTGACCTGCTCAAAATATATAAATTTAAGCGCAGGTATTATAATTCACTGTTAAAAAATTCTATATGGAAAAAGAAAAGCAATTGTTATTTCCATGTGCAAACAATGTAAATACAAAACATCTATTTATAATGAATGTGTAGATCATTCAGGAAAATAAAACCACATGGAAAATTGACAATCTGAGTCTCACCTTCAACGTTCCTACAAGTGTATCTTCTCACCACCAGAGCCAGTAACACCAGTAGACCCATAACAATAGTTGATGATAAAAATAACAACGAATAGGGTGCACAAAAGGAGAATGTAGATTGAGTAGCCGTGGTGTTGTTCCCTAAAATAAAGCAAACACCGTCATTAGGTTCTCGTCACATTGTGAATGTTAAAACCTGCAGGAACACAGACAGCTGAGTGTGTCACCTGTGACAGTGATCCAGCTGGATGGAGACTTCATGACGGCTGATGTCACACAACTCCACACAACCAGCTGACAAACACACAAACTCATCACTCTCTTAGGACAAGGAACTTCTTCCAGGAGAATAACATCACTCTTTTTATACCATCCTGTGTCTTCCCCTGATCTAAATCCAATTGAGGACCTCTGGGGATGGATGGCAAGGGAAGTTTACAAAAATGGACAACAGTTCCAGACAGCTGATGCCCTTATTGCAGCCGTCTTCACCACTTGGAGAAATGTTCCCACTCACCTCACCTCATGGAAAAGCTTGCATCAAGCCAAACCAA
Source organism: Oreochromis grahami (assembly GCA_029532605.1). Taxonomy (NCBI): domain Eukaryota; kingdom Metazoa; phylum Chordata; class Actinopteri; order Cichliformes; family Cichlidae; genus Oreochromis; species Oreochromis grahami. The sequence continues at coordinate 18,240 of JAQSNX010009142.1, forward strand.
AAGGTGGAGGATCCATCCTCTTAACACTAAGCCATGAGTGAGAGCAGAAGTATTTGAGTTGCCAGCAATATTACAAAACACTAATCACCAGTTAGTCCAGCAAATCTTTGGACTGACCACGACTGCACCTCTGTGACACCTGTACTGTTAAATATAATTTAGAGTTCATTCCCTTTTATTTTTATTAACAT
>JAQSNX010009143.1:0-10231 GCA_029532605.1 Oreochromis grahami
GGTGTCAACAAATCCCAAAAAAGTTGGGACAAGGCCATTTTCACCACTGTGTGGCATCTCCCCTTCTTCTTACAACACTCAGACGTCTGGGGACCGAGGAGACCAGTTTCTCAAGTTTAGCAATAGGAATGCTCTCCCATTCGTGTCTAATACAGGCCTCTAACTGTTCAATCGTCTTGGGCCTTCTTTGTCGCACCTTCCTCTTTATGATGCGCCAAATGTTCTCTATAGGTGAAAGATCTGGACTGCAGACTGGCCATTTCAGTACCCGGATCCTTCTCCTACGCAGCCATGATGTTGTGATTGATGCAGAATGTGGTCTGGCATTATCTTGTTGAAAAATGCAGGGTCTTCCCTGAAAGAGATGACGTCTGGATGGGAGCATATGCTGTTCTAGAACCTGAATATATTTTTCTGCATTGATGGTGCCTTTCCAGACATGCAAGCTGCCCATGCCACACGCACTCATGCAACCCCATACCATCAGAGATGCAGGCTTCTGAACTGAGCGTTGGATAACAACTTGGGTTGTCCTTGTCCTCTTTGGTCCGGATGACATGGCGTCCCACATTTCCAAAAAGAACTTCGAATTGTGACTCGTCTGACCACAGAACAGTCTTCCATTTTGCCACGCTCCATTTTACATGATCCCTGGCCCAGTGAAAACGCCTGAGCTTGTGGATCTTGCTTAGAAATGGCTTCTTCTTTGCACTGTAGAGTTTCAGCTGGCAACGGCGGATGGCACGGTGGATTGTGTTCACTGACAATGGTTTCTGGAAGTATTCCTGAGCCCATTCTGTGATTTCCTTTACAGTAGCATTCCTGTTTGTGGTGCAGTGTCGTTTAAGGGCCCGGAGATCACGGGCGTCCAGTATGGGTTTACGCCCTTGACCCTTACGCACAGAGATTGTTCCAGATTCTCTGAATCTTCGGATGATGTTATGCACAGTTGATGATGATAACTGCAAAGTCTTTGCAATTTTTCGCTGGGTAACACCTTTCTGATATTGCTCCACTATCTTTCTGCGCAACATTGTGGGAATTGGTGATCCTCTACCCATCTTGGCTTCTGAGAGACACTGCCGCTCTGAGAAGCTCTTTTTATACCCAATCATGTTGCCAATTAACCTAATTAGTGTTAATTGGTCTTCCAGCTCTTCGTTATGCTCACATTTACTTTTTCCAGCCTCTTATTGCTACTTGTCCCAACTTTTTTGGGATTTGTTGACACCGTGAAATTTTGAATCAACATATTTTTCCTTTGAAATGATACATTTTCTCGGAATAAACTTTTGATCTGTCACCTACGTTCTATTACAAATAAAATATTGACATTTGCCATCTCCACATCATTGCATTCAGTTTTTATTCACAATTTGTTTAGTGTCCCAACTTTTTTGGAATCCGGTTTGTAAATTGGAAGATTATTGTAATATTGAAATATAAAAATAAAACTATATTCTATTATTTTTTTCATCGCTCAAAATAAGAGTCAAACGCCGTGCATTTATCGAGACTTTCAACCCCAGGTAGGCCAATTATGGATCCACATTATGTCAGCAGCTATTCTCCACCATGAACTATGTTAAAAACAAACGCCGCTCACGGCTCACAGATGACAGCTTACAGTCCTGCATGAAGATGAATGCCCCGATTTGCAGACGCTGTGAGCAGAGGTTTGGGACCAGAAGTCTCATTGTAAACATATCACGGCAGACCCGACGGTGTTTCCATGAACATGCTTTTCAGCATCTCTTTATTGACCACTTTTCACACACGGTTGCTGTACGCATACAGGCGACTGTAGCTTTTCAGCTCACAGCCCGACACACAGGCTACCAACAACAACACAACAGCATAGATAGCACAGATGTTAAGGCAGCGAGGCATGATTGCGGGTGCCGCTCAGGCGCGTCCGCCTCCCCTGCAGCGGCGCTGCAGAACATGCCCCGCCACACACATTAACCAGGTAAAAAGGGCAGAGGGAGTGTTCGCCCAGGGCGCCAAATACGCTACGACCGCCACTGATTGTTCATTCGGTTCATTTCATCAGATCAAGCTGTTGGAGAACGTGACATCATCACTGACATCATGTGCAGTGTCATCAACATATCAAACTTTCAGGAAAAGACAAATGTTAAGTGGGCCACAAAATGGCCTCTGTGCAAAAGTAATAAGTGACCAGTAGGAAACCACCACACTCGTACTGAAAATGGGGTACACAAGTTGAATCAACTTTTCTATATATACACATATCTATCTATCTATCTATCTATCTATCTATCTATCTATCTATCTATCTATCTATCTATCTATCTATCTATCTATCTATCTATCTATCTATCTATCTATCTATCTATCTATCTATCTATCTATCTATCTATCTATCTATCTATCTACATGACTTCAACAATCCACAATCTATACTTAACTTCTGGCTTCATAAATTGCTAGTTTCAGTGACATGTTGACCACATGATTCTAATTTAACTGTAGTCTTAAACTGCTGAGATCTCTCACCACAGTTTGGACTGGTTTGGCTAATAATAGCGTTCATGTTGCCAGGTGTTTGCTCTGTGGTAAAGAGAGTCAGTCTGCACTGAAAGCGGGTGGCAGCTTTGTGGTCATCCACTTTTCTTCTCCCCACTTCTTTATTATCAAAGCTGTTTTGCAGTCGAAGTGTTAAGAATACTGTGAAAAGCTACTCAGCAGTGAGTAGACCACATTGACTAAGAATCATCTGAACAAGGAGGCCCAGGTACAGTTGCTCTGTCTTTAACTTTGAACAGAGACAAGCTAGCAGCTCATCCTGTTTCCAGCTAACCAAACCACATCACATGACAGCTTTTCACTTGATAAAAACTCACTTCACACTGGTAAACCTTTAACTGGGAGCATGTGTAAACCAGGTTTATTTAGCTACAAAGGTAATGATGACTGTAATCACAACCTTTCAATAAAATGCTGCTGGTTGCTTTTTTGCCACTTCTTCTTCTTTATTGTGTAAACAAATGTAACACATTGCCCTCATACCTGTTTTAACATTAGTTATCTAGCCTAATTTAACATGGTCAGTATTGGTTATTGTAGATAGCAATGCCAAAAAACTTTTCCAATAACACACCTGAATGAATGCCTTCCTGTATAAATGTAGTCCCCCAAAAATCTACTGCCCCCTAGTGTCCAAATGTACATTTAAAAAAAAAGAGTAACTCGCTCAGACTTACACTACGGCCCTAATAATTAAGATATAAGATGGATAATAATGAAGTTTTGCAATTATCAACTTATCCTAAGCCTTAAGACCAGAGAGGGAAATTAGTAATGAGTGATGTAAGGGATTATTATTAACCAAGACTGCTTAAGACAAACAGATCATAAGAGACGATTCTACACAGAGGTTTTTTTTAAAAAAAACAACCCTTCTGTATTAACCTTTAAATATCCCATGCTCGAGCAAGTTCTTAAATCACCAAAACATAACAGGATTAACACAATATAAATGCTGCTGAGTCAATAACCTCAATGCCATGTTTAATTGTGAAGTCACATCAGAGACAGCTGGTTTAACAAAAATAATACTTTCAAAAGAAATCTGTACATACATTTAGCAAACCTTTGCTAAAGATATGGCAGGCCTGGAAGCTTCTGTGCAGTATCTTTCCCCATGTTAATTAGGATTTCCCAGTTTAGTTCTGCATCGTTTACATCCAGCCAATAAAGCTGCATTTCCTTCTCAGTTCACCTTTCTGCCTCTGTGAGTCTTGCGTTTGGGACCTCTTCTCCTGCCTGCATACAACATTTCATGACAGAGAGATGGAAAACAGGAAAATAAACCAGCTGTTTGCAGAATGTTACGAAGAAGGTCTAGGGATGTGAGCGTGGGACATGTAACAAATGGGTCCAGAACGTAATGAAAAAGGAAGCCAGACAGAGGTATTCAGAAAATAATATGGCTTTATTACAAATAGTTTTAACTTAAGGAGACGGCAATGTTCTTCGTACCTCGCTAAGTAAGTTAGCTGGATTTGATTGTTGATGATTTCGCGTGATCTTGGATCGTTCGGTTCTCCGAAGCTCATCTGGGACTTGCTGTCATAGCAACAGATCCGTAAGCGTAAACCTGCTCGGGAGCAGGCTTACTTTATGTAAACAGGATTAGATCGCAGCCACTCAGGTATGTCCGCTTCATTTATACGAAAGCAACAGCGATATTTCTCCACTGTTTTACCATAAATAAATATTATCAATGTAACTAAAGATAATGCAGCATTTGATTCTTTTATTGATTTCATACAGATACATACAGGTCATTTCCTAAAAAAGGGGAAATGTACTATTAATCATTCTATTTCATGTATTTGATTATTTCAGATGTAATTCATATTTTAGAGTAGTAATAGTAAATTACTTCGTGCAATCAAGATGAGAGACCACGGCTATAAAAGCGAAGGTGGATTTGGGAAGTCTGTCGCAGCCATGTCCTGTCCGTTTGTACGCGAGCAAGGAAGGTGCAAGATTGATAAGGAGAGTTTACAGAATTCAGTGTATATTGCGGGATAGACAGGATCCTTTAGCTCAGCGACGGTGTGCTCATAGAGAGATATCGATTCTCCCGTGAGGGTATTATTTACTTAACCAACGTGTTGGATCCCTATGTTAAGAGTTCCACTCACCGTAGTCGGGCATTAACAACTGCACAAACTGTGTGCATTGCCTTGCGTTTCTTTGCGAGTGGCACGTTTCTGTACGCTGTTGGAGACGCAGAGAACATTGGCAAGAGTGCTGTCTGCCGTTCCATTCGCAAAGTATACCTGGCACTCAAGCATTTCCTGGGTGTGTTTGTGGTTTTTCCAAGCCACTTAAGACCACAGGTTGTCAAACAGGGCTTTTTTTGCTATTGCAGGTACATTAAATTCGATAATGAATGTGATGCAATCATGACCTATGTCTGTAACTATAGCTCGATTGTCCGCAGGCTTCCGTAATGTGATTGGTACCATAGACTGCACACACATTGCGATCAAGGCCCCCCCAGGCCCCAATGAAGGGATTTTGTCAATCGAAAGGGGGTTCACAGTATAAATGTGCAGGTGAGTAATACTAATATTTTAGATGGTAATATATAATGAAAAGGAGTGTGTTCACATATAATGAAATCTCTTAGATGGTGTGTGACTCTATGTGCCACATCACCAATGTGGAAGCTAAATGGCCAGGATCAGTGCATGACTCAAGAATCTTCAGAGAGTCAGGGTTATGCACATTATTTGAGCGTGGTAAGAAAAAGAGACTTATTTTGATATTTCATACTTATTTTGGGCCTAACATAACCTCCAGCCAGTGCACTTGGACCAACCTAGTGGCAAAGCTGCACGGGACAGAATTGTGCAACACAATTTTGAATATTAAAAACATGACAAAACATATTTCTCATTGAAATTTATTTGAGCATCTTTTTCTGTCTCATCAAAAAACAAGCCAGTCATCATTTGCCAAGAAAAAAATCATATATACTGTATCACGCAAGGTCCTCAATAGTGCTCTGTATGAAAGTGTATTTTTACTTACTCTGAAGTTCCTTTTGAAGCAACTCGATTTCTAGTTGAACTTTTTGCCTCATTAGAGCTTGAAGTTCGATTTCACCTAGAAGCTTTTGTTTCTTTAGCTCAGTATACTCCATTTTTTGCTGGAGACTTCTCTTATAGAGCAAACGAATGTCACCCTGTTTCAATTGTAGAGACAACATTTAACGGTCAATACATGTCATATAGGAAGTAAAATTAATTACAAGACTGCCCACCTCTGTATCAGGCCTCTCTGCCGGCCTCTTTGCCTGCAAATCATACTGCAGTCAGAAACACATAGAAGTACACAAGTAGATACAAATTCAGGCCAAATTATGCATGCACTTACAGGGACTTCCTCCAAACCACAGTCATCTGACAGGGTTGCTTCACTGTCCTGTGCAATGGAAACAAAATGGTGTTACAAAGGGATGTGGTACAGCCTATTGGTCTACATAATTAAAAAAAAGAGATAGATCGATTTATCTATCTCCCAACTTACTGTGCATGCTTCAGGCACCCCTTGCATGGGAACAGGTAAAAGTGATGGCGTGTTATGTAAAACTACACACAAAAAAACCCACAATGTCAATAAATGTCACAGTACAAAAAGCATTTTAATTAAGGCAACAACCAAATATTTTACATTGTACAAATAGAATTATGAGCTCATTTACCAGTTATGAAGGTGCTGCTGCTACTGCACCCCGGCTGCTGGTCTAAGGAAGAGCTGCCCCCAGGATGCCCTCAACAATGGGTCTGGTGGCATTCAACCCTAGGGCCAGCTCCTCTGTGACGAGGGGGTGCAGGACCACCACCTGTCTTTATTTGCTCTGCCCTTTTCTTGGTTGCTGTTATAAACAAACAAACAGATTATTTCAGGGTCTCTTTTCAAGAGACTAAAAGCAATATAAGTGATAAATATTACCATTCTGTAGAATATTCTTATATTTCACTTTTACTTGTTCCCATGTTCTAGTGGGTCCTGTTGTGGCTCTAATGTGAAAGAGGATATAATGTAATATAATACAGGGAGTGCAGAATTATTAGGCAAATGAGTATTTTGTCCACATCATCCTCTTCATGCATGTTGTCTTACTCCAAGCTGTATAGGCTCAAAAGCCTACTACCAATTAAGCATATTAGGTGATGTGCATCTCTGTAATGAGAAGGGGTGTGGTCTAATGACATCAACACCCTATATCAGGTGTGCATAATTATTAGGCAACTTCCTTTCCTTTGGCAAAATGGGTCAAAAGAAGGACTTGACAGGCTCAGAAAAGTCAAAAATAGTGAGATATCTTGCAGAGGGATGCAGCAGTCTTAAAATTGCAAAGCTTCTGAAACGTGATCATCGAACAATCAAGCGTTTCATTCAAAATAGTCAACAGGGTCGCAAGAAGCGTGTGGAAAAACCTAGGCGCAAAATAACTCCCCATGAACTGAGAAAAGTCAAGCGTGCAGCTGCCAAGATGCCACTTGCCACCCAGTTTGGCCATATTTCAGAGCTGCAACATCACTGGAGTGCCCAAAAGCACAAGGTGTGCAATACTCAGAGACATGGCCAAGGTAAGAAAGGCTGAAAGACGACCACCACTGAACAAGACACACAAGCTGAAACGTCAAGACTGGGCCAAGAAATATCTCAAGACTGATTTTTCTAAGGTTTTATGGACTGATGAAATGAGAGTGAGTCTTGATGGGCCAGATGGATGGGCCCATGGCTGGATTGGTAAAGGGCAGAGAGCTCCAGTCCGACTCAGACGCCAGCAAGGTGGAGGTGGAGTACTGGTTTGGGCTGGTATCATCAAAGATGAGCTTGTGGGGCCTTTTCGGGTTGAGGATGGAGTCAAGCTCAACTCCCAGTCCTACTGCCAGTTTCTGGAAGACACCTTCGTCAAGCAGTGGTACAGGAAGAAGTCTGCATCCTTCAAGAAAAACATGATTTTCATGCAGGACAATGCTCCATCACACGCGTCCAAGTACTCCACAGCGTGGCTGGCAAGAAAGACAGAATCCATGGATGGCAGGCTTTTGAGTGTCCTTACAAAGAAAGGTGGCTATATTGGTCGCTGATTTGTTTTTGTTTTGTTTTTGAATGTCAGAAATGTATATTTGTGAATGTGGAGATGTTATATTGGTTTCACTGGTAAAAATAAATAATTGAAATGGGTATATATTTGTTTTTTGTTAAGTTGCCTAATAATTATGCACAGTAACAGTCACCTGCACACACAGATATCCCCTAAAATAGCTCAAACTAAAAACAAACTAAAAACTACTTCCAAAAACATTCAGCTTTGATATTAATGAGTTTTTTGGGTTCATTGAGAACATGGGAAATTATTATTATGAGAAATTATTCCTCAAAAACACAACTTGCCTAATAATTCTGCACTCCCTGTATAATAAATTACTTACGAGTTTAATTTGTCAGCAACTTTCTGCCAGCCCTCTCTCCTTGCTTTTGCAGCCTTTGCAGTGTTCCCTTGCGTTTTAATTAAACTCTGAAACTCCTGAAATCCCTCAATCAAGAGTTCTTGCTCTGCTGCCGAAAAATACTGAGCAATCAAAGGGTTGCCGATCAATGTTTCTACTATCGATGCGTAGCCCCTTTTTAAGCCAACCAGTGATCTCACATTACTTCATCCAGCTGTACTAATCGCAACAACAGGTGTGTTCGGAGAACCGGAATAGCGCGAGCTCAAAGTTGGCGCGATAATTTGATCTTGGATGTAGTAAGCGAGGTATGAAGAACGGACCCCTGGGGCCCACAGGCCTATCTACTTACTCCCTTAACTTAAATCCTCACTATGAGCACAACAAACACACAAGGGAACCATTCCAACGCCTAGAAGGAATGGTGTAGAGCCACAGGGAAAAAAACACCTCACACATGACTCATCCCCAGCTTACGTAACCTCAGAGAGGTGATTGCTGACTGGGCCCAGGTGTCAAACCAAGCCAATGAACAGCAGCTGTGACCTGGAAAGAGAGACAAGGGGCGTTTCTCAATATGCGTACTTGTGTGTACTTTGATTCTCGTGTACTCGCGATACGTCATCAGTCGGAGACCAAGTAATTGTTCCATTCCAAGTACGCATCACGCCGAGAACGCGAAAGTCCCGGATGTGTTCTCGCTCCGCCCGTTTTATCGAGCATGCATTGGTGTGGACTTGGTACAGCTAAATATCCCAGAATGCATTTTCCCAAAAACTCAACAGCGGACTCCCGGCACATCGTTTTCAACCCCCCCCCCCCGCTCGCGGTCTTCTCACTACTCAGGTTAAAGAAACCCCAGCAGCTGTCTATAGTATTGAGTGTCCACTAGAATAGAAATAAAAGCGTTCTAACATCTCACCTGCTTGTTTTTATTAAGGTATGTACACGTATGTACATGTACACTATTTTTATTAATAGAGGTTTCACTACTGAGGTTAAAAATGATATATAAGTCACTTAGATCACTTCTAAATGTTAATGTTTGGTTTATTTCAGTGTTTTATTTGTTCCTGAGTAAACCGGTTTGGCTGTGATTAAAGTTAAGCTTCATAACATGTTACTCACAGTTAAATTAAGAGGGGACGGCAGTAAAAACTCCGGACCTGTGACATCATCACGTACGCAGGTGTTCCAATTGTACATATCGCGAGTCCGTGCTCGCGTTCTTGGCGTGCGCGCGAGTACGTACTCACCGAGAACGCGAGTACGTACTCGCGTACTCTGTGAGTACGTACTCGCGTACTTGGGCATTGATAAACGGCCAAGAGTGTAGAAGTGGCAAGAGAGGAGGAGGCGGAGGCAGCAGGCAAACACCCCACCCACACACTCCCACAGCTTCACAGGATGTAACACAGAACCAATGAATGTGTATTCTCAGTGGCAGGGGGACACCACCAAGGCTGAAAATGGAGCAATACTAGAAGAGCATATGAGAGAAAGACACAACCTATAACAGCAATGCTCAGTGGCTAGTGGATCTAAGAACAGGATACCAGAGACTTAAACAAACAAACAAAACAAAAAAAACCCAGCTAGACTGAGCAGTCGCCAGAGACTGCAAGACTAGGTTGACCAAGCTGTGCACTGTCTGGATTAATTACAAGAAGGTCTATGAGTTGATGCCACACACCTGTATCCTGAAATGTCTAGAACTATACAAGATCAACAGGACACTAAGGCTACGTTCACACTGCAGGTCTTAATGCTCAATTCCTGAGCCTTGATCAAATCCGATTTTTTTGTCTGCTTGTTCACACTACAAATAAAATGTGACAGCAAACGCGCTCTAGTGTGAACGATCAAACCACATACGAGAGTGACCCAGATCGGATTTGAAAATATCGGATTTGTGCCGTTCACACTGTCATACCATGATCGGATATGAGTCGCATAGGGTCAGAAAAGTCGGATTTGATGCGCTTTCGCCTGCAGTGTGAACGTAACCTAAGAGTCTTCACCAAGAACTCAATGGGGATGTGGCATTAAACACCAGAGGCCAACTTCAAGCCCATAGCACAAGTCACAATCAAGTGCGGGATCTATCAAAGATCTATCTGTCCCCACTGCTGTTCAGCTTTGGCCTGAATCCAGTGAGATCATTGACAGGGTTCAGCAATAGACCTTTCAGCCCATTTTTTTCTTAATCCATCATATTAAATTGA